>CP137671.1:16514939-16606171 GCA_037976565.1 Mesocentrotus franciscanus | reverse complement strand
TACATGTATAGTACCAATCAGGCAGTGTAGGGATACGAGGTAATACACTTAATAAACAATTTTCTGAGAAATAGAACATTCCAGGTCAAAATAGATGATACACTGGCGTACTGGTGGGGGCTTGGGGCGCTAGCCCCCAATAAAATGAAACCACGACTTATTTTCAATTCCATACAAGTGATTTATAAATGTTCGTGATATCACATGATTTTCAACAAAATGCGCGTTTCGCCATTCCTGTTGCGAACTGACACATTCCCAAATAGCCAGAAAGAGCATTATGTTTTTTATAGTCACTAATGGGCCTTATTGGCAACTAACAGTAACACTAGTAGATAACCGTATATCCAGTTTAGCGAAAAGTCTGGATACACGTATGTCCGGCTATAGAGATGAGCTTAGAGAAGATCGCGGCAGCTCTAGGCGGTACGCGGGGGAATGCGCAGTCGCCTGCGCCCAGGGTTTGTTTTGGATATGGCGAGGAGGGTCATTTCCAGAGGGAATGTTCCACAGGCGCGGATCCAGGGGGCGAGCGGGCCTTGCCCCCGCAAAGAAAAGGGAAAAAAGAAGAGAGAGAGAGAGAGAGAGAGAGAAAAAGAAGGGAAAGGGGAAGAGGAGAGAAAGGGAAAGAAAGAAGAGGAAGAAGAAAAGAAAATGAGGGGAAAAGAAGGAGCTCGGGGGAAGTGGGCCGAAAGGGCTTGCCTCCCAGGCTTCCCTCATCAAAAAAATAAGAGAGAAGGAAGGAAAGGGAAAGAAAAAGGAAAAGAGGAGATAAAGGGAAAGAAAAAGAGGAAGAAGAAAAGAAAAGAAGGGGATATCAGTTGCAATTTTCCCGCCAACAAGTTGTGGATCGGGGAGGGGCGAAAGGCCTTGCCTCCCCCTTTAGCAAACCTAAAAGAGAGAGAAAGGGAAGGGAAAGGGAAGGAAAGGGAAGGGGAGGAAAGGTAAGGAAAGAAAGAGATAAAGAAGATAGGTAGGGAGATCAGTTGCGATTTTTCCCGCCAACAAGGTGTAGATCGGGGGTCACTGTCGTACTGATAGGGGGGCGGGGGGGGGGAGACAATTAGTGTCCTGCCAGTGTCACAATAAAATTCAAACGTGGTTCATTTCTAATTCGATACCGGTGATCTACAAAATGTTGCTGAAATTACATAATTTTCTTAGATTTTTCCTCACTTTTTAGTAAATTATACATTTTTATGCGTTGGTTGGAAAATTACAAATTCCTAAATTTACAGTCAGGCAAGAAATATGCTTATTTATAGGCCTACATGGCAGGGCCCGCAGAACGACGGCGCTCGAGCTCCCTCGAGCTCCGCCCACCCCCACTTTTTTGGAAAAAGTATACTAAAGAGAAATAGAAAGAGAGAAAGAAAGAAAGAAAGAATAGTGACCTGCCAGTGTCACAAAATAATGAGGTATCAAAATTTGCTCATATGACCGTGATTAAAGGCCTATTAAAAACCCTGAGCTCCCGGGGGCTGTGTCCCCTGGATTCCACCTAGGGCCCTAAGGCGGGCCCCTGGATGCTCATCTAACACAGTAATTTAATGCCTAAAACCCCCGAGCTTCTGGGTGCTCCGTAACTGGACTCCACGCCAATTAGTGTCCTGCCAGTGTCACAAATAAGGTATCAAAAAAATGCTCATCTGACCATAATTAAACGCCTAAAACCCGTGAGCTTCTGGGGGCTCTGCCCCTGGACATATAACCAAGGGCCCTAAGGCGGGCCCCTGAATGCTCATCTAACACAGTAATTTAATGCCTAAAACCCCCGAGCTTCTGGGTGCTCCGCATATGGCGCGCCGTTTGACCAATAATTCAGATAAACACTGTTTATCGCCGATAAACACTGTTTATCGTCGAAAAACAGTGTTTATCGACCGATAAACACTGTTTATCAAGCGATAAACACTGTTTATCGAGAGAAACTATGTTTATCGACTGAAAACACAGTTTCTCTCGATAAACAGTGTTTATCGGCGATAAACAGTGTTTATCGGCGATAAACATTGTTTATCAAGCGATAAACACTGTTTATCGAGAGAAACTATGTTTTTCGACTGATAAACACAGTTTCTCTCGATAAACAGTGTTTATCGGCGATAAACAGTGTTTTCGGCGATAAACACTGTTTATCGAGAGAAACTGTGTTTTTCAGTCGATAAGCATAGTTTCTCTCGATAAACAGTGTTTATCGCTTGATAAACAGTGTTTATCGGTCGATAAACACTGTTTTTCGACGATAAACAGTGTTTATCGGCGATAAACATTGTTTATCAAGCGATAAACACTGTTTATCGAGAGAAACTATGTTTTCGACTGATAAACACAGTTTCTCTCGATAAACAGTGTTTATCGGCGATAAACAGTGTTTTTCGGCGATAAACACTGTTTATCGAGAGAAACTGTGTTTTCAGTCGATAACATAGTTTCTCTCGATAAACAGTGTTTATCGCTTGATAAACAGTGTTTATCGGTCGATAAACACTGTTTTTCGACGATAAACAGTGTTTATCGGCGATAAACAGTGTTTATCTGAATTATTGGTCAAACGGCGCGCACTCGTATTCCAGATCAGAGCATATGCACTACTCTGCACGTTAGTCAGGTGGCTTAGTGAAATTACCGTTGTACTTGCCTGATAAAAGCACCATTTTTGGTACAGGGCTTCCTTAGGACCTACTGAACGATATTAGGGTAGGAGTCCCCGGCAAGAATATCATATAAGGGTGTGGAGCGGGGGCGTCGCCTCGTAGCCCACAAATAATTTATAAGGTAATATAACATTGAGTTTTTGTTGTACAAACGCCATTTTTGGTACAGGGCTTCATTTCAATTCAATTCAATTCAAGGTTTATTAAAAAAAAACATGTGTCGCAGCCCAATGGCTGAATCGGTCATGTGTACAATTAAAAGACACTTTACATATTTCAAATATAAAATACAGTTACAATTGATTTGTCAATTTTGAAATATATATAGTTAACTCTTTGCCCGCTACGTTCGGCTAGCGGAACATACAGCGGGCTGCCAACTTCGACTCAAGTCACATTTCATTCACAATACACACGGAACGCATTTAATTCTATTGTACGCACACACACAATAGTAACGCGTGCTTCGCATTGTATACACATCACACTTCATTGCACCGCTTTCGCAGACATTGTTTACATTGACATTTTCCGAGAAAAATTGAGTTTTTGAAACTGCTTTTGCTTTTGAATAAGCATAGTCCATGCAGAACCCCTCCTAAGGTGGCACCCTAAAAACAATGTGGCACAGGGGGGATTGTGTACGTGGCGGGCAAAGAGTTAATATGGTAATATTGCTTGGGCAGCAAAAAAAAAAAAAAAAAAAGATAACATGAAGTCTGAAAAACGGAGAGGAGAAACATTAAGAAAAGAAGTAAAAGAGGAAGTTATAAAAGTACATGTACATCAACAAATATAAATTGCATACATGTACTTTTAAAGAGTCATTAAGACAATATACGAATATAAAAATAGAAATGAAAATATTCTTTTCATAACATTGTTGACGTTTGATATTGCAAGTATTTGTATTATTGCTTAGAAAATGATATAAAGAACTACAATTATGGTACTTTAAAATTCTTTTCACTTCAGATATAAAGTGGCTATTGAAGGGAAAGGGAACAGTGTTTTGTTATATTGGTGTGTTATTATCTTATGGAGAGTAACAATCAGGAAACTTCAACATTTATGAAAGGAGTATAATACAAATAAAAATTTAAAAAATTAATTCATCTATTTCGATTAATTGGGTTTGGCTTTATTGAGAAGATCGACAAAGTAAGGTAGGGGGCTATTTCGGAAACGATTGGTTTTGCACTTGAATTGTTGATATCTAGATGCATGGCGTAAGGAGATGGGTATGTTTTTCCGAAGAGGTAACTAGGTACTACATGTTGGGTGTTTAGCTAAGGATGTAGTTGAATGATGGTAGGGTAGGAGCCCCCGGCATAACTATTCATATAATGCGTGATTGGAGACCCCATGGCGTTTGTACAACAAAAACTCAATGGTATATTACCTTATAAATTATTTGTGGACTACGAGGCGATGCCCCCGCCCCACACCCTTATATGATATTTTTTCCGGGGGCTCCTACCCTAATATCGTTCAGTAGGTCCTAAGGAAGCCCTGTACCAAAAATGGCATTTGTATAACAACAAATCAATGTTATATTACCTTATAAATTATTTGGGGCTACGAGGCGACGCCCCGCCCCACACCCTTATATGATATTCTTGCCGGGGCTTCTACCCTAATATCGTTCAGTAGTTCCTAAGGAAGCCCTTTACCAAAAATGGCATTTGTACAACAACAAATCAATGTTATGAAATTATTTGGGGCTCCAAAAGACGCCCCTGCCCCACACCCTTAAATTGAAATTTTGCCGGGGGCTCCTAGTCTAATATAGTTTAGTAGGTCCTAAGGAAGCCCTGTACCAAAAATGGTGCTTTTATCAGGCAAGTAACGGTAATTTCACTAAGCCACCTGACTAACGTGCAGAGTAGTGCATACGGCTCTGATCTGGAATACGAGTGCGCGCCATTTGCCCAATAAATCAGATAAACACTGTTTATCGCCGAAAAACAGTGTTTATCGAGCGATAAACACTGTTTATCGAGAGAAACTATGTTTATCGACTGAAAAACACAGTTTCTCTCGATAAACAGTGTTTATCGGCGATAAACAGTGTTTATCAAGCGATAAACACTGTTTATCGAGAGAAACTATGTTTTCGACTGATAAACACAGTTTCTCTCGATAAACAGTGTTTATCGGCGATAAACAGTGTTTTTCGGCGATAAACACTGTTTATCGAGAGAAACTGTGTTTTTCAGTCGATAAACATAGTTTCTCTCGATAAACAGTGTTTATCGCTTGATAAACAGTGTTTATCGCTCGATAAACAGTGTTTTTCGACGATAAACAGTGTTTATCGGCGATAAACAGTGTTTATCTGAATTATTGGTCAAACGGCGCGCCATATCCGCAACTGCCAGTGTCACAAATAGGTTATCAAACTCATCTGACCGTAATTAAATGCCTAAAACCCCTGAGTTTCCGGGAACTCTGCCCCTTGACCCTGCCGGGGCTTTGCCCCTAGACCCCACGCCGATTTACACTACGCTCTACCTGATCGTAAATACTTTAGCCTCCCCCCACCCACTTTGAAAAACGTTCAGGGGGGCTGCAGTAAGAGTGGGGTGATGCGGATTTTTTTGTCTGCCAGCCCCCCCCGCCCCCGTCATTACGCCACTGGAGAAAACGGTCTATTGCAAGGTAGTAACATACGTCCAATCATGGTCAACCTTATGCTTTGTCAAATTCCCACAAACCCCTCAGTCTCCATCTCTTTATACGCTGATATGATGGCGCCATTTGGACTTCAGGACCTAACATTAATTTTATAGTTAATAATTCAAAATTGCTTAAATAATCTACAAATTTGGTTCGACCAACGAGGCTTTAAACTCTCCGAAAATAAAAGTACCCCGGTACTCTTCAGCAACAGCAATAAAACAAACCTCTCGGAAATCAAAAGAACTGCAATTTCAAGCAAATCTTAAATTTCTTGGCGTCGCGTTTGACAAAAAACTGACATGGAATGCCCATATTCAAGATATTAGAAACAGATGCAGAAAACAAATTAATATCCCGAAATGCGTCGCTGGTACAAGTTGGGGAAGCAACACAAAAATATTACTTATGCTCAATCGATCTCTAATCAGATCATTGTTTGACTATGGATGCGAGGCATATAACTCGGCAAGCGAGAGTTCAAAACAAGTTTTAAACTCGATGCAATACATGTCCTTACGTATATGCGCAGGTGCTCTACATGGTACACCCCTCGCCGCCTTCAGGTGAAAATGAACGAGCCCCCTCTAGAGTTAAGAAGGAAAATGCTGACTGAAAAGTACCACGTCCACCTTTCCCGTGTGATAAACCACCCATTCAAACCAAACATCCAAACAGGTTGGCAATTAGAAAAGCTAAAGAATAGAAAAGTAAGACAACCTTTTGGATTGAGAATTTAAAAAATGAAAAAATGATAGAGTCAATTACGGAAAAAGTAATACCACATCCCCTCCTGGCACAACTACACTCCCCCAATATCCATTGAACTGACTGAATCAATAAGAAAAAAATATAACCCACGTGAAGTGAGACTAAGAAGCATATAACTCATAAAATCAAAATGGAATAACAGCCTTCATATATACACAAATGGTTCAAAATCCCCATCAGGCACAGCTTTTTTGTTCCGCATTTCTCAATAAGGCAAGCTAAGCGTCTTACAAACTATACCTCAAGCTATCGAGCAGATTTAGCAGCAATACCCAGGTCGAAATTCCAGTTGATACCAGTTGAAACCAGTAAGGATTTCCAACTGGTATGTACTGGTTTGAACTGGTCTCAACTGGTCTCAACTGGTACCAGTTAATACCAGTTGACACAATTTGGAAACCAGTAGAAATACCAGTTGACATCTGAGACCAGTTGATATTACCAGTTGATTTACCAGTTGAAAACCAGTAGATGATTACCAGTTGATTTACCAGTTGAAAACCAGTAGAAATACCAGTTGACATCTGAGACCAGTTGATATTACCAGTTGATTTACCAGTTGATTTACCAGCTGAAAACCAGTAGATGATTACCAGTTGAAAACCAGTAGAAATACCAGTTGACATCTGAGACCAGTTGATATTACCAGTTGATTTACCAGTTGATTTACCAGCTGAATACCAGTAGAAATACCAGTTGACATCTGAGACCAGTAGATATTACCAGTTGATTTACCAGTTGATGATTACCAGTTGATTTACCAGTTGAAAACCAGTAGAAATACCAGTTGACATCTGAGACCAGTTGATATTACCAGTTGATTTACCAGTTGATTTACCAGCTGAAAACCAGTAGATGATTACCAGTTGAAAACCAGTAGAAATACCAGTTGACATCTGAGACCAGTTGATATTACCAGTTGATTTACCAGTTGATTTACCAGTTGAAAACCAGTAGATGATTACCCGTTGAAAACCAGTTGATTTACCAATTGAAAACCATGAGATGATTACCAGTTGATTTACCAGTTGAAACTGTTAGATGATATACCAGTTGATTTACCAGTTGAAAACCAGTAGATGATTACCAGTTGATTTACCAGTTGACCAGTAGAATACCAGTTGCTTTACCAGTTCAAAAACCAGTTCATTGTATCTTGTGCATATTCATGATTAATTTGCATATTTTCACAGAAAATATAATTATCATGATATATCAAGCTAATGTGACAATGCACATTAATTTTGTGATTGTTAATTTCTTAGTCAATCATTGACAAATATATTATATATGTTTGATCATGTTTTTCATCTAATTTAAAACGTAAAAATAGATATATTGATACATATAATTACTAACCAGGAAACAAAATGTATAATTTTTTATATATCTATGGTACGAATTCAAATGTCTAAAATGGAATGAGACTTATCTGTGTAGACTGTAATCAACCTCAAATGATCTCTGTGATGGGGTAATTGCAAGAGTTTATATATTATGGTCCTGTTGGTGGCCAGATGCCAATATTGATTATTGATTATCACAATATCTGTTGATTACTGGTCTCAACTGGTAAATCATCTGGAAATATCAACTGGTATATCAACTGGTAAATCTACTGGTTTTCAACTGGTAAATCAACTGGAAATATCAACTGGTATATCAACTGGTAAATCTACTGGTTTTTCAACTGGTTTGTCAACTGGTCTCAGATAGCGTTGTCTCAATTTCCATATTAAAAACCAGTTGAATATACTGGTTTGAACTGGTATACCAGTTGACTACTGGTTTGAACTGGTACCAGTTGACCAGTTGCCTACTGGTTTCAACTGGTTTTTCGACCTGGGTAACAATTGCCCTATTATGGAACAACTAAACCTGCACGCAGGGGTAGTCGTATTCACAGATTCCCTCAGCGCACTCCTCTCCATGCAATCTATGAAAGGAGGTAACTTTATAAACGACATCAAGCAAAATATATACACAAAACTGGCATACAGAGGCATTCAAGTACATCTAGAATGGATCCCCTTCCACTGCGGAATACAGGGAAACGAAATAGCTAACCAGTCACCTTCTCACAAAACAAGCCCTAACTGAAGAGATACAAATAAATAACAAATTATGTTTATCTGAAATGAAAGCAGTATTGAAAATAGAACTATACAGTAGTTGGGAAGAAATATAGCAAAATTACTATAAAACAAACATAAGACCTTTCAAACCAACAATTCAATATAATTTGGAGAGCACCCTTAAGAGAGACTGCGAAGTCATAATTCGCAGGCTCAGACTTTGAAGCATAGGACTAAACGCAGACCCCTCAAAAATATGGGTATACCAAACAACCCAACCTGACCAAGCCAATAAAAATTGTAAATACTGTAACACCCCCAGAAACAATAACACACTATCTGACGGAATGTACAAAATATACAATATAAAAAGCAATGCTGATAATGGAAAGTGATATAACGAGCCCAAATGAAATAATGAAACTCTTAAAATCAACAGAAAGTGCGATCCAGAGAGCACTGCTCCGTTTCGGAAAGAAAGGATATGGGTATACCTCTCACATCTCCCCTGTTTCACACACACACACACTCTCTCTCTCTCTTTCGTCTTCTAATTTTCTGTAGCGTGCAGCTTTGTTTTGTCTTGTTTTGTCTTGTCATGTCTTGTTTATCTTGTCCTGTTATTAATTGTTTTGTCATGTCCTGTCTCATCTTATTATGTCAGTTTCCTGTCTTTTGTGTCCCGTTTTGTAATTCTGTTCTTTTGTATATTTCGATTGCGTGGACACTTAAAAGGGGTTTATGAAAATATGTTATTGTATTATATCTATTTTACTGTGATTATTAAGACACTTTAAAGTGATTTATGAAAATAATGTTCGTATTATATTTATTCTTGGGAACCTACAAAAACAAGCTATGCTTTTCAGTAGGTTCCTGTTTCATTTCATAATTTTGTACTTACTTTGTCAACTATGTTCTTTATTGTGTGATATGAAATGAAATAAATTCGATCAATCAATCAATCAATCAATCAAAGAGGAAAGACGGATTGAGGACGGTAAACAAACAAGAGACTCCACAGATCTACCCCAGAATCCTTTCACCGGCACCAGAGTTGCCTAGGCCAGTGATGGCCGAGAAAATTGCGCAACGTACCGCGCCGGTGTCGTGGCGAGATGTGTCTTAGCGAAATCACGTCTGTACAGAAGCATCTCGCCTGGCGAGCTGCGTCTTACAGACACATCTTGCCGCATTCCCCCGGCGAGATGTGTCTCCTAGATCGGCGAGATGAGTCTGCGATTGGCGAAAAGTGTCCACTGGCCGATCGGCGAGATGAATCTGCTACCGATTGGCGAAAAGTGTCTACTGCAGTACTGGCCGATTTGTTTTACTTTCGTGTCCCATCTAAAGGAACTAGATGTTTTTTTTTTCTTTTACATTTTGATAATGTCTAAAAATATATTTAATAACGTTCCTAAAACCCGTGAAATGCAAGTGCATTTATTGCATCATAATTTAACCATTTAAAAATAACCATGCACGCTGCTGAGGCAGATATCATTACTTACTCTTCCTAGAAACTTTGAAGGTAAACAAAAAATGTAACAGGTGATGTAGGGAAAACTTTTTTAAAAATTGTATTATATTATCTTGTATTTATTAAATATTGTCTGCCTATATGACAGTGAGAATATGATATAATACATAACTCAACTGTTATTGTATTATATTAAAATTTTGAATGTCTAAACTGCAGAGCATTTGACGAGGCGTAATCATGTGATGTGCGAAAAGAATGACTGCTGATTTGTGAAATGGTTCCTTTATAATATTTTGTAAAATGATTATTCCATACAAAGATATCAAAAAGTTATATGACAGGAGGGGGAAGAGGGGGAAAAGAGAGAGAGAGGATGCAATGTTGATATTTGAAACACCTTTGATGACTGTACTTAAAAGGCAAGATTTAGAACAACATATTAGAAACCAAAACACAAAAAATGCCCCCCCCCCATGTTTTCGAGTGCCCCCTTTTACTTCAGATAAGTGCCCCTGTTTAAAAACAAATGTGTTTCCGATCCCTCCGGGGGCACGCCCCCAACACTTTTTCAAGTACCCCAAAGTTCCCCTTTTTACAGAGGAAAATGTCCCCTTTTACTTCCTCTTCAAATAAATAGCCCTTTTAGTTTTAACATATGACCTTTTCCTTGTTCATATAATTGCCCCTTTTCCTTCTGATAAGTGACACTTTTCCCCTTCTTACAAATGCCCCTTTTCAACTGTGTAAATGCCCCTATTCAAATCTGACATGTGCCCGTTTTCCTTTTTAATAAGTGCTCCTTTTAATCTCTGATTAGTGCCCCTTTTTACTATTCACAAGTCATCCCTTTTCCTTTCTTACAAGTGCCTTTGTTCCTTTTTTTAAGAGCCCTTTCCCGTCTCATAAATACCCCTTTTTAACCTCTGATAGAATAATGCCCTTATTAAAATCTGATAGATGCATGCCTCTTTTCCTTTGTCATAAGTGCCCCCTTTTTTTCTTTCTACGTAACATGTGCTCCTAATTTAAAGCGACTAATAGCAATTTTTTCTCGAGTGTTCACCCTCAAACTCATTGCCATGTTCTCGCATATTTTCAGTTGCTGTAAATTATGTAACTACATCATGTATTTACAAATCTTTTCAGTCTTTCATGATGAGATTGTGGTTAAAACCCCATCAGGATTGGGTTTGTCCTCTTTAATTGTGTCCTCATAAATCTTACAATTTTTGCTCGCTCTCATTGCTCACTCAAAATGGATATTCAGACCATCACACCCAGCCGCAAAATCATGCTTAAGCCGTATCTCGGACCATAATAAACAGTGAAATCATCCCTGATATTGAAATGTATCAATCACAATAATTATAAGGGTACATGTATATACCAATGTTTGAAAATTGTATATTTTTGCTTTGAGGTTATCTTTTAAGTGCCTCTTTCTTCAAGAAAGTGCCCTTTTATGGTGCCCCCAACTTTTAAAGACGCTCCGCCACCCCTGTACCACATTATGTGTTTATTTGAATATCATGGGCTTTTCCGATACAATGTTGCTATATCATGTTTATTACTTAGCATTTGCTGGTCCACTGTGATGCGAGTCTTTCTGTGCTACGTACGGGTCATTACGACTTATAATCCTGAAATTAATCCTGAAGCTTAATAAATAGCACTACTTGCTACCTACAGGAAATGAATATCGAATTATAAAGATCATAATATGCTTGCAAAAATTTAATGAAATATGATACCTAACACACTATATATTTTAATGAATTGTACTGCTCCAACTCAGACCCCAGGCGTGGATCCAGGGGCCGAGTGGGCCTCCCCGCCAAAAGAGAGAGAGAGAAGGAAAAGAAGGGAAAGGGAAAGAGAAAAAAAGAGAAAGAATTAGAAAAGAAAAGAAGGGGATATCAGTTGCAGTTTTCCCGCCAACAAGTTGTGGATCGGGGGCAAAATGCCCTTGGAATGGGAAAGAGGAGAGAAAGTGAAGAAAAAAAGAGAAAGCTAGAAGAAAGGTAGGAGAGATCAATTGCGTTTTTACCGCCATGCAACAAGGTGAAGCTCGAGGGGGCACTGGCGCACTAATGGAGGGGGCAATATAATTCAAGCGTGGTTTATTTCTAGTTCGATACCGGTGATTTACAAATGTTGCTGAAATGATCGACATAGTTTTCCGAGATTTTTCCTCACTTTTTAGTAAATTATACTTGTTTATGCGTTTGTTGGAAAATGACAAATTCCTATATTTACAGTCAGGCAAGAAATGTGTTTATTTAGAGGCCTAAATGTCAAGGCCGAGGAACGGCGGGGCTCGGGGGCCTCGAGCCCCCCCCACCTTTTTGAAAAAGTATATTAACGAGAAATAGAAAGAAAGAGAAAAAGAAAGAAAGAATAGTGACCTGCCAGTGTCACAAAATATATAAAAATATGCTCATCTGACCTTGATTAAAGCCTCAAACCCCTGAGCTTCCGGTAGCTCTGCCCCCTGGATTCCACCTAGGGCCCTAAGGCGGGCCCCTGAATGCTTATCTGACCGTTATAAAATGCCTAAAACCCCTGAGCTTCTGGGGGCTCCGCCCCCTGGGCCCCACGCCAATTAGTGTCCTGCCAGTGTCAAAAATAAGGTATCAAAATATGCTCATATGACCTTAAAGATCAGGTTCATTGATTTTAAAAACTAACTATTGTCATTATTGCAAAGGTAACACTTTGATTTGACAAGGTTATCAAAATTCCATGCTCGGAAACATTCGAAGTAATGATTATTATCAATTACAAAACTCTTAAATACAGCCCCGACATAGCACCTGAAATGCTCTCCGATCGCTGCTGAGATGTGTGACGTCACATGTTGAACATGATTTGTACAAGCAGACGATGTCCCATGACATCTCACACATTTTCAGTTCCTGTTTCGTCGATCTTCTTCAGTTATTTCTCTTACTTCACTACCGTCAGGCTAAATGTTTAATCTATTGCCTCACTCTAAACCCCGCGCATGGTATTATTTTGATGAAAAATGCAGCGATAAAAAATAAAGGAATCCGTCGCTTGTAAACAAAATAAGACGCCATTGTATTTTCAGCTGCATACACCGCGGTATGTTCGGCGTTTCAAGAGGGAACAAATGCGTCCATGCTTTCATTCCAGGGGGTTTTAAATTTGAAAGTGTGGTTTATTTGATTGTTCATTAACCCCTATCCTGTGTATTTACAAACAAAAGAATTTAGTTATCAGAATCGGGGTCATATCCCTTTTGAATGGTGTAAAATTCCATCACATTTATAAACACTAAACTCATTATAATTTGAGAAATAATAGCATTGCAATTATGTTCATTCTTTATGGGATGTCGTCTGCTTGGGCAGGATTAGTTCATATTGTGACGGCATTAAAACATCGTTATTTTTCTGGCGAATCTCTCGCATATCCCAGATGCTATGGAGGTGGTTTTATTTGTATTTTTATAAATCATCCGATTTGAAATTGACCTACAACTTGTACGATGGCCATCTATTAGCTTACCAGTTTCTAGTAATATGTTATTTGCCATATTTGTGATTTTCTTTGAACCCGCACTTTAATTAAACGCTTATAACCCCTGAGCTTCCGGGGGCTTTGCCCACTCGACCCAACCAATGGCACTGAGGTGGGCCCCTGCATGGATGCTCATCTGACCTCATTTATTCCCTAAAACCCCTTAGCCCCCTGGACCCCATGCCAATTAGTGTCCTGCCAGTGTCACAAATAAGGTATCAAAATATGCTCATCTGACTGAATTAAATGCCCATACCTGCGGAGCTTCCGGGGGCTCCACCCCTTGATCCCCGCCAATTTACGCTACGCTCTACCTGATCATATATACTTTAGCCTCCCCCCACCCACTTTGAAAAACATTCAGCGGGCCTGCATGTAAGAGTGGGGCTGTCACCATTGTACCAATATAATTTTCCTGGATCCGCGCCTGCCCCACCATACCCTTTTCCAGCACACAAACACATTAGGCACTAATTGTGCGATTAATGTATGGAAGTATCTTGGTAAAATGATGGCCAAACTTGAGAAAGGCCCACCATGCATTTGCTATAAAAGTAGTCCACCATAGGGATGTTGCGAAGTGGTCATATGATGCACTTATATAGGACTACTTTTTATATCTCCACATGCGAGTTCCTCCAAAATATGGGAGTTTGCCCCCTGGGTAATATATGGAGGAATGTGAATGAATGTATTATACATGTACGTGTTTATTCAGCTCTCGTATCCTTCGGTCAACTTTCATTCACACATGTTATCCTAACTCATTCATTTGTAATTCATTAATGACATCTACTATAAATCAGTGCATTCAATCTACTTCCTGTATTCCCTTCCTTTTTCTCATCCTTTCACAATCACATATTCATTATGGGCCTTCCATTCTGCCTTTCACAATCATACGTTTCACCCAACAATTTTTCACAACCCACCCTACACTCTTCCTTTGGTCTATATTCTTCACCACACATTCTGGACTACATGTACCTTTAACTACCAAGACATATTTATGTGAAATAATGATGGCAAATTATACCGTATCAATCATGTATTCATTCCTAATTACATTTAATAGAAAAGTACAACAATTACTTAATGGTATTGATATTTAATTTAGAAAACGAGATTGAATTTTTGTAATAAAAAATGGCTTCGTATGCAAAAAAATGTGCAATATAAAACTGGAAGTGATAGATTGAAACACATATTATAATATAATATGTACATCTTTGACTGCGTAATTCCTTGCACATGTGCAGTGGTAAATTAAGTTTTCATAGAAAATGGTGCATTTATATAATGACTAATGATTGGTAAAGAGAAGTCACAAGGAAATTACCTACATTGTAGTTATATTGGAGCCTTGTTATATGAGGGCCCAAAACCAGAATACAAAGAAGTGGTTCCATCAAAATTACATTTGGATAATTATAGTGTTTATTATAACGAGGTTCCACTGTATTTACATCAACGGTACATGCCCATATTTTAAATGACGGGAGGGGGGGGGGGGCAGCCCGAGCAGTCGCAAACTGCTATCGTCTGACGATGGATGTCTCCTCCTTCTACAGCCGTCAAAGCCTGGGCCTAGTTACCGATGAAAAAAGCTGGATTGGAAGTCCATTTGAATGCTGCATGAAAAGAAAAAGAAAATTCAAATTCATCAGAAATCATGCACGGAACAAGAACATGTCTGGCACATTTTGATACAATTGACATCTTTTGATGCAATTTGGAACATTACATGTATAAGGACATATTCAACAAGTAACATTCCAATTTCCTTTTTTGCTACCAGAACTAGAGAAGCTCAAAGCTCCCACTTATGAAGAAATACATCTAAACCTGTATATGTGGATATGTCATCGGACTGCGGATCACAAGGTCCGCTGTTCGCGTTCCGCTGCATCACCAATGTTCTTTAGTAAGATATTAATCTACATTTGCCACACTCGACCCGGGTGAGGTAAATGGCTGGAATTAATTCCTTGAAATGCTAGAGCGCCGTAATGGTGGCACAGCTAATTTCTAAATTTGGAAGCACATAGAGACGTTTAAAATGTGATATGCGCTACACATTTCTGCTTGTACATGAATATATGCAAGTATTGCACTTTTTGATGACATGCGCATACTAATTGTAATTGTAACATCTTACAGGTATATCTGATTTCGACGAAAATGGTATCAAAATGTACATAAGACTTGCAGCGAAATCTCTGAAAATGTGAGGTTAACCATACTTGACTGGAACCATCCGTTAATAGAAAGTACATGTACTATTTAAATATATTTTTTTGAGAATTACCAAATCCAATTTTTATTAAAGGCTGTGTAGCTTGGCAAATACTGGTTAATGCCATCTGCGTCTTCTTTTGGACAACTGCACGTAAACGAATGGACTGGATTAACGGTAGTCAGCGACTTAATCTCGATTAGCCCCGAGTCAGGCCACGGGAAAGACACTTAGTCTCGTCAGTCTACACTCCCTTTAAGGTTGACAGTTGGGTTTATTTGATAAATAAATGTTAGATTAGGTTAGATTTGCCTAGTTCTGTCTGTATACACATGGATTCCCTGTAATCTGGACTCCAGTGGTCTCAACAACGGAAAATTATGATTTTAAAAGAGATTGTTAGAGAAGGAAACTTTCATAACCATGTACCTCTCCAAAACAGCCCATTATTTTGTTGTTCTGCCTTTGTCTCCTCAAGTTGTCATCTTGCTTCATCAGCGTTCATCTCCTATGGTGAAGCATCATCCTAAAATGTAAAATAATGCAAAAGCATTATACACAAATTATAATTGCCCTCATGTTGATCAGTCTTCTGAACAAGGATACATATGTTCACCTGGGGGCAGTGTTCGTAGTAGGTCCATGGGTAGATGATCAAGATTTTACTTTACCTAAAATGAAAACAACTTCTTTTTTAGGGGAGGTCGGGGTTGGTTAGGGCAATTAAACCATTATAACCACATGTAGCTATTTCAGTGTGAGTTGAAAAATTGAATCAAGAGTTTCGCGGACATTATGCTTACATGAGAGGTAGTATGTCCATCCACATCCAGTACCATCCCCCCTTCCT
Organism: Mesocentrotus franciscanus; assembly: GCA_037976565.1. Classification (NCBI taxonomy): domain Eukaryota; kingdom Metazoa; phylum Echinodermata; class Echinoidea; order Camarodonta; family Strongylocentrotidae; genus Mesocentrotus; species Mesocentrotus franciscanus. The sequence continues at coordinate 16,589,877 of CP137671.1, read as the reverse complement.
CTCTCTAGAAAAATACATTTGTGAAAGTTATATGTAGTTTTTTTTAAGGAAGACATTGAAATTTTATAAGCGTAGTCCCTGGGGCACTTTTGGGGAGAGGCTGCCCACATGTCAGAGAGACTCATTCTCACAAAGTTAGATCCCTTTCACCCAAGGATAATTCCTATCAAGTTTGCTTAAATTCCAGCAATCCTTTTATAGAAGAGTATATCAAAATATGACCCTGGGGCACCTGGGGCTGCCCCATGCCAGATGGTTACCTCATATCAACAACTTTAGATACTTCCTTTCCCAAGGACGATTCCTGTCAAGTTGAGCATTTTGCTGAGGTGAGCTAATAAATAATTTCTTAGATTTTCATCTACATGTATTTATTAAATGAACCAAACTGTCAAACTTAATAGTACCGAAGGGCTATTAAACGCCATATTTCATCGTCGTCTTGGTTACTGGTTCCAATCAACAGAGCCTGCGCATGAGGTTCACCGCAAAATCATTCAAGCAACGGGATGGACCTGGGCAAATTCAGTGTGTGGCGCTGGTGTTATCACCACGCCATTGTTTAGCACAAAATTGTTTGGAACCAGCACCCTTGACAACTTGGCCAATACATCACACTTCGGTACTCTATAACCTTCATTTGTTTTTGATGATATTTCTACTATGATTCAAATCAACTTGTTATCATGGTTAGATTTCCCATTTCTGTCTGTATACACATGGAGTCCCTGTAATCTGGACTCCAATGGTCTCAACAAACAGAAAAAGGAAAATTTGAAAAGAGATTGTTGTCAGGGTAGAAGGAAACTTTCATAACCATGTACCTCTCCAAAACGGCCCATTATTTTGTTGTTCTGCCTTTGTCTCCTCAAGTTGTCATCTTGCTCCATCGGCGTTCATCTCCTATGGGAAAGCATCATCCTAAAAAATGAAGAAAAAAAATGAAAAATGAAATATGTAATAGCAGTATACACAAATTATAATTGCACTAATGTTCATCATTAAGTCTTCTCAACAAGGATACATGTTCACGTGGGGGCAGTGTTTGATGATCAAGATTTTACATCTTCTGTCCCCCTCCCTCCTCATACAAATTTGTGACAGGTCATTTACAGAACTTGTTTCTGACAAATTTGTAAATCTACTGACTTTGGAAACATTGTTTCCAAACTCTTCCTGACACCCCCACAATATAAAAAATATTCAAATGATACCACTTTACTGTGGCCACATTAGTCCATCCTAGAAATGAATCACTTTCATACATTCTATTTACAAATGTTTAAAACATTTTGAAAAACAATACATTATCACATTTACTCCACAATTGTACTCATATATCTCTTTTTATATATCTTTTCATGGTTTACCTACATATATTAAGGAAAATCAATCTCAAGATCACTGAATATTACACCATCATGTTTATAAATAGACGTACATGTATACCTGTCAATTTTTATGTGAAATCTTTAGGTGTCCAACTGTCCATACCATCTTGCATCTTCAACATTTGTGGCAATGTCTATAATAAGTTCCATGAGTTGGGTTCTTCTGTTAAAGTTAATCTGAGGAAAAGATATCGAAACGAAAGATAAAATCTTTCTCATAATTTTCCCTACATCTATAGGCCCTATCCGCATTTTGACATGTTTTCGCATTCGATAGAAAAATTGGTCCCTGCCTTAAAAACTAGAGGATTTTAAACATCTTTTAATAATTGTCTTATTATTGTTATCTTTCACAGTTCACAGACAACTAATTTAACGAAAAGACAGCGCTCTTGTTTAAAAACTGCCCCACAAAATATACCTTTACGCTGTGCTCAGTTTATCTCATCAATTGAGCTTGTAAAGCTACATTAGCCCATCACATTTCTACATATTCGCAAATGAGAACTGACATGACCAACTGAATTTGTCAACAACCATCATACCTTTCCTATTGTACTTTTGTCTATTTATATCATGTATTTCATCTTTTGCACAAGCTGCACCTTGAGCATTTGATTGTCAAGAGGATTTGGTGCCTTACAAATCTTATGTATTATTATTATAAATGACAGTCATCTTGTTACGTTCAGTACAACTCAATACCTCATCCACTTTGGCATGCCATGAACACATACTTTATAGAGTGGCATTAATGATAACACTTGGATCAGGGAGATAGAAACACTGCAATTGAACAAATTAATTCATCAAGACAAATTATTTGAGATTTATCTAAAAGCCTTGATCTCGAGTCCGACTCTGAGAGTGGAAAAGGGCAGGAAAATGCTCCACGCAGACGGCGAACTAGGGACATTTAATGTTTGGAACTTCACGAGAAAGAATGGCATCGTATGATTTGTTAGAATTTTCACGACAAAGTGATGTAGTACTAGTAGAATATATTAGCGCCTATATAATTCATTGCCAGAGAAGTTATCTGTGAAAAACCGCTCATGTGACCGGAAACCGGGCAGGCAACATGCAGTAGATCTAGACTACTATGACTTCGATGACTACTCGATGACTATTTTAAACACACACAGATATGCATGCATGCGTACGGCATGTAGCAGGATAGCACTAGCACTATACAGTAGGCCTACATACAAAGTCTATAGTATAGTATAGAGTCTAGTACTAGTAGTAGCAGTAGCATTAATGCCATTGCCATTGTATAATTAACGACTCATTTCACTTTTCAGAATAGATCCACCATTTAAGACCCACCTAGATTGGAATAGGGTAATCTGTGGCAGTATAACTCGAATTTATTCTGATCATGCACTGATGCAAGAAACTTACGAAATTGAACGGTTAACTTAAAAATGTAATTAGGTCTGTGAGTTCGAACTTCTTATTCTTTAATTTGCACGGAAATTCCCCGAGATTGTCCCCCTAAAGTCTGGGGAGACTTTCCCAGGAGGTAAGGGGGTAAGGCTGAAAACTAGCTCATGACGAAAAAAAAACTAAAAAGTTCGAGAGTAGATTGCACAGTATGTTATTTCCAAAACATCTAGATCTAGTATGAAATCCTGAAATAGTATGAAAGCACTAGAAAATAGAAATGTATCTAAAGTACATGGCAGTCATGATTGTAGCGGAATATATTAAATATATGGATAATTATAGCACGACTCACCTTCGAGTTTCTTGGGTCTTAGACTTAGAGTTCACCGCACAGAAAGATTTAATTTGGTTACTCTTCTATATTTCGATCAAGCGACCAATAAGACTTTGGTCGTAGTTAGCGCAACAAAAGAATGATAGAATTCGGGCTATGGTGTCTTCGAAATAAAAAACAAAAAAGTGAAAATGTAACATGGAGACACCAGAGTCTCCAATGTCACAGCAAAACAACAGATTTCATATCATAGCAAAAGACGAGGGGTAATTTAACCTCGCTATTCATAAGGACCGCTATTCATAATTTGAGAAAAGGGTCTCTATTTATAATAGGACATGAGGGTCGCTATTCATATTACGAAATGAGGGTCGCTATATATATTCATAATACGAAATGAGGGTCGCTATATAATACGGGGTGAGGGTCGCTATTCATTAAAAAAATGAATATGAAATAAGCAATGAACAAAATGATAAGAAAGCGAAATAATGAATATGGGACACCCCACGGCTGTGGCGTAGCCGCGGTGAGGGGGCGTGAGAGATTGTTTTATTTATTTATTTTTATTTAGGGTGCGATATATATAGCCCTCGTAGCGACAAGGAGGCAGGATATAATGATAAATACAGAACAAACACAGGAAAAAACGGAATTTAAACATAAATATGCAATCAGGTTCAGAAAAAGGTAAACATTAATTAATTCGAGACATAAATTCAAAGCAAACACAGAAAATATACATGTAATGATGTAATAATTATTCAAATCCATTTATAATCATGCTACGAGGGCTATTGATGTTACGAGGGCTTTAGCAGGGGCGGATCCAGGATTTTCAATAGGGGCGGCCTGAAATGTAAAAATCGCGCCGATCGATATTTCGCTCAGTGAGGGGAGTAGTGTGAGCACTAAGTAAAATAAACAAAGAAACCAAAAAAACTCAAAACCCCTCCCATTGAGCAAACGAAAAGGAAAATATGTGGTTACCTTCTTTTCTCTAAACTTTTTTGCCAGGTGGGGGGCCGTCGGGCGCCCGCGCGCCCCCGTGGATCCGCGCCTGGGCTATATATATATATCCTACCCCAAAATTCTACGCTACATGACGCGAAAAAACCCTTCAAGGTCCGAAAGTGTTCAAGCCCCCATCCCCCAAAACAACAAAAACAATTTGAAGTGCCCCCCCCTCATCCCTCTCCGGGCAGTAACTAGGCTCATGGTCCGGTCCAAACCCATTTGGTTTCGGTGTTAGGAAAGTTTCAGGAAATCAAGATTATGGATAAATGAAGTTAGGTTAATCAATATGATTACTCGTATCCTGAGGTATGATAATTCCTGGAAAAACGAAAATCTATTAGTCGTCATTGGCTATTAATTGAAGAGCTTCTGGATGCCTGGATATGGCTGAGGCTATAATGATTTGTAGGTCCATAAGTCCTACTAAAACCTACTTGCTACAAAAACATTATTTTCGTTTATAAACAATTACTAGTTTCTGAAATAGCAAACTCAGTGATAGTGGGCCTGCTTGTTCTACTTAATGTCTCAGTGGCATAGCCTGGATAACATCAGTCGGGGGCAGGGTAGTGGGGCAACATTTCCCATAAGGCGGACAAATTATGATATGATAAGATGTTTTACTACTTTTTTCGTCACCGAAGTTTGAAGTCTTTCAACAAAAAAAATCGTAAGACGTTTCCGTTACATATTGATCCACACCATGTAAAAGCGGTAAAGTTGTTCTTTACTGCCAAACATGTGTCACATGCCGACAGTTTTTTCCGGGTTTCACCGTTTCAGATTGAAGTTGGGCTCAAACCGGTATTTTTTCCTTTTCGATTAGACGATTTGGAAACACTACAACCCCGTTTGGTGGCTGGCTTCCTCATTAAGCGCTAACATTGTGGGCTTCCACAACGTATTGGTCGCAGGCTTATTAGTCGCTAGTGTCAAGGGCTAGTCTCGTACGTACAGCCAATTGTATGGTGAAGTAATGTTCCGTTTGGGGCTAGACTCGTACGTTTAGCCATTTTTATGGTGTTATTAATTTGATATAAATTGTAGCCAACAAACGATTTGGGAGTAAACAGTAGATCTCTCTTGTCTTATGTTACATAACAATACAATATTAATGGTAAGATACAATCAAGTGGAGCAAAGTGGGGGTATATACATTTTAAGTCGATTTTTTAAGTTGTAGGGTTCAGGACGCATTTCGCCAGTGGACACATCTCGCCGTGACTTAAGCGGCGACATGTGTCCGACCTAAGACACATATCGCCGAAGTAAGACGCGTCTCGCCACCCAATTTTCGGCGATCTGTGTCTGCGGACACAGATCGCCACCCGGACACTCTGGCCCGTGACACCGGCTCCCTGTCCCACGTGTGACGTCATGATTCAGGACCCGTATATTTCGCTTTCAAGCCAGCAATTGAAGCTCTGAGAAGGCTCTTGGAAAATGCTGATTAAAGTTTTTAATTAATATTTAGACAACTTTAAAGCAACTGATTCGTGTTCTAAATGGTATAAGCTTTCTTTACATGTATAATTTGCCCATCTTGTGAAATTTCTTCGCACATCTACTAATCAATAACAGAGACCAATAACAGAAAATCTTAATACATTCTAAGTTAATTCTAGACTTTGTACTGTATGCAGAGTTGGCTGGAGTTGGGCGTGCGTGTTTGAATGCGAGAGAGAGTTCAGTAGTGATATATTATAAATATGGTATCATTTTGTAAGGTAAAGACAGATTCTTCCATATACCATTTCATGTGGAATAATAAACATTGGGGATACCAAACAATACCATAAGAAATTTAAATAATATATGTCAAATGAAGGGTATAAACCGTGCCCCTCAAATCGGTGAATATTTTTCACTCACTCCTGATTCCTAACGCCTTGCAAGACGATTATATCTTGGTTTTATTTATTTCTAGCCACCTGTATTCAGGCGCTGGTCTCCAGGATTATTGTTGATATCTATTTTAGTATGTTTTTGAGGAGGGGGTTCTTGTTTTTTTTTAATGTATTTTTGTATAATAAAATTATTTTGTTATGAAAACAAAAATTGTACGGGGGAGCATTAGGGACTTATTTTCTACTCTCTACGACTTACGAGATGAGGTCTAGTTTTTATGTATCTATATAGTCACCTGTAATCAGGCGCAGTATAAGAATATTTTTCGTTGGGGGGGAGCCTGATTTCTTAAATTCATTTTCTTCATGTGTCTGGCTTACATTCTCTTTAAAATAGATAAAACATAATATTGTGTGTGGGGGTGGGGTGGGGGCTGGCATTTGGGGCCGCTACTCCCTGTATTTCTGTTCCGTTAAGCGATATTACTAGTGTAGATTTTTAAAATGCAGATCTACTTTGCCCGAAAATCGCTCGTCTAAAGATATTTTTTGTCAATAAACAAAAATCAGAGGGAATTTATTTCAAATTATTTCAAGTATCCTTTTTTAAAGCTTTTATCATTTTGCATTATCACAGGGCCTTCTTTTTTGTTTTATCTTGATAAGTTTTATTGGTCAAAAAACACAATAATTCACAAAGTATGCGTTACATTTTTTTGCAGAAAAATAAATAAATAAACATTGTTTTACACTTACAATCATGTTGTTTCACATTCCAATTTAACATAACAAAAACGTAGCATGATCGATACTTCTGCATACCCCGGCCGCACAGACGATACGACCATCAGACCGACACTAAATGGAAAGAGAGAGGTTAAGAAGTAAAGTACATTCCCTCCCCCGTCGGTCCGCAGTCGGCTCGGCTGCACCGCCGGGGCATAACGCCCGATATAATCTGACCTTTTCTATTATATAATAAAACATAGTACATCAAATACACCACAACATGAAAATACAATTTCGTATAAAAAACAAACACATCTATCCCTTGAAACGTTTTGTACATATGAAGTGTATCATTACGCAACGCAAAAATACTTGCTAATGTTTTGCCACTTTGCCATATGCTTCTCAAATTTGTTTTTCTTTTTTGCAATATTTTCTTCAGTGGATTTATAAGACAAAATATAATTATTAAATTGTTTCAAACTAGGCGTAATCTCTTCATATTTACAACGTAAAATGAACTGTTTACCGAGTAAAGTAAGAAAAATAAAAGCCAAGGTGACTTGACTTTTCGGTTCAGCAATTCCAAATAAAATGTTTTTGCCTGAAAGAAAGTAATAGGGATTAAAATCCGTCACTCTTCTGCGTAGCGCATTCCAAAAGGCTGCTATCTTAGGACATGTGAAAAATAAATGCTCTATTGTCTCGGGTGTCGCATTGCAAAAAGAGCACAGTGAACTACTTTTCCTTCCTATACGTGCCAGCCATTCATTAGTTGGTATTAGATTGTTCAAAATATTAAAGTGCGTAATTCGTAGTCCAGAGTCAATAGTAACATTTGCTGGTAGAGTGAAAAGATTTGACACTTGTTGCTCATTCAGATTATACAGCTGTTTGAAACGAGTAAATACTTTAGAGATTTCTGGGTTATTGAGTCTTAGAAAAATTCGATAAAGTTGCTTCGTCGTTATGTTATTTATTTGTTTGAATTCTGAATCACAGAAAACAGAAGGAAAATCTTTTAGATCTTTAACGAGATGGTAATAGTTTTGCTGCAAAAAGAAATGCTTCCATGCTCCTGGTATCTTTTTATAACCGTGACAGTCTAAAAATACAAAATACTCAGTGAACTCTAGTTCCTTTTCTTTACAGTCTTTCCATCTCAGTGGACGTCCAAATTCATCTAACATATCTGCAATTTTTACAAAACCCTTTTCTTTTATTTCTGGTTTAAATATGGATTTTCCGTTTGATATGATAGTTTTTGTTATTCCAAATACATTGATTAGCATTATCGGGTTTTCTATTCAAAAGACTCCATGTTTCTAAAATTTCCCTGAACCAGTTTGACACTTAAATGTTTAAATATTTCATATCAAAATTACAATAAAAAATGTATTCTCCGCCAATTTATTATTAAAATTCATACTGTATTATTATATATTTTTAAAACATACCTTGCATGCCTGCCCTATTGAATCTTGTTCAGGATGATGCCTATATTGCCAGCTATACTCATATATCATTTAATATTATTCTATTTATATTCTTGAATGGCTATGTACATTCCATGCAACTCATGTAACAATGCTTCTAGGATTATATTCGTGCTGAATTTTCAGGGTTGAGGAGATACGTGTATAAATCTTTTGTACATTGTAGCATTTTTTTTAAATTCACTTTTAAATAAACTTTCCGATATTCAATTTTTAATCCATCTTATTTTGTTATTGTAATTTTTATCTTTATTTCCCCCTTTTTTTTTATCTTTTGCAATATTCTATGTAAAGAATTTGTAATTATGTACTGGGAGTAGCATGTGTGGGGGTACATGCCTCCGGGCAACAGTGTTGAACTTCACTTTTGTGCACCCTGACCCACTTGCTGCTCCTATATCTTTGCATGTGTTTGTTCATTCTTATTATGTACTTGTCTCTTGCAATGCTGTATTGTATTTGTGCTTTTTTATGAATGGTCGAGTAAATAATGATAATAATAATAATAATGACAATGATGAGAATCCATGACACATGCTCCGCCGACGATTGCTCCGCCGACAAATGCTCCGCAAAAAGCGACAATTGCTCCGCGACATTTGCTCCGCGACATTTGCTCCGACGTCAAATGCTCCGCCGACAGTTGCTCCGCCGACATTTGCTCCGCCGACATTTGCTCCGCCGAAAATTGCTCCGCCGACAGTTGCTCCGCCGACAACTTCTCCGCCGACAATTGCTCCGCCGACATTTGCTCCGCCGACAATTGCTCCGCCGATATTTGCTCCGCCGACATTTACTCCGCCGACATTTGCTCCGCCGACATTTGCTCCGCCGACAATTTTTCTTTCATGGGTTATTTTTTGTTTTCATTTTGTTTGATTTATTTTGTTGTTGTTATTCAGGGCCGTAGCCAGAATTTTGTTGCGACACGTCGGGGACAATGAGAAATAAAATGGAGTATGAATATATAGGCCTACATGCTCGTGAAATAATCATTGATTAAGAAAAGGGGTGGTAGGCAGGCAGATGGTTTTCAGTTATTATATGAAAAGGATGAAAATTCGCTTGCTCGCTACGCTAGCTTATGTTCGTAATACATTTTGCACATCAGTGATTAAAAAGCGATGCTAGGCTTTTCAATATGAAATAGCAAGCCAAAGAATTTCGACCATTCGCTAAGCTCGCTCGCCAACAAGGAAGAAACAAAAATCCTAAAATAATACTTGACCATTTGATTCAAAAGGGGCGTAGTGTAGAAAGATTCTATTCAAGATTATAACCTATGATTTTTACCTTCCTTGTTCGCCAAATAAAAAAATTAAAAACAAAGAAAAAAGGTCCCCTTAAATGTGTATGTGCCCTCACTTTCACGGGGTAAGAAGACACAGTTACTTGTATGGAAAAAAGTATGCCTATAATTATTATCAAAAGAGAAGTGTTATAAAAATCGCTCACTCTCTATGTTAACTCGCGATTATAATTTTAAACATATTCATTGAAGGAAGAAAGGCAGAAGGAAGGTAAATGCTATTCAATATAAAAATAAGCTTAAAACCGCCCGCTCGCCAAAAATGAAATTGACATATGAAGTGCCCGACCCGTCACGCAGCAAGAAAACTCTGTTTGATACTCGATCATTATTGTTGAAAATAATTCTTTGGTTTAAAACGCTCGCCAGTTTATGGTATAAACATGCTCATTTAATTAAGGAGGGAAATTAAGCAGGAAGATGCTATCCAATATAAATGATAAGTCAACATTTTCTCTCTCTCTCTCTCTCTCTTGCTATATAGGCTACCATCGCTTACCAAAATGGAATAAATAAGATTAGCTTGAATAATATTGTGCCCCAGAAAGAAAGAAAAAAAAAATCACTATTTGTTGAAAGAAGGTCGACTCAAGGTTGAGAAAAGTTGTATCTATTACTTAAAAGCTTCTGCACCCGCCCCCGAAAAAAGGATTGCGTCTTTCGCAAAGGTTTATCACTTTTTTTTCCATCAGTGTCTCCTGATCGGGAAATTAAAACGCACCCCCTTTCATAAATTCTGGCTACGGCCCTGAATAACAACAACAAAACAAATCAAACAAAACAAAAACAAAAAAAATAACCCATGAAAGAAATATTGTCGGCGGAGCAAATGTCGGCGGAGCAAATGTCGGCGGAGCAAATGTCGGCGGAGCAATTGTCGGCGGAGCAACTGTCGGCGGAGCAACTGTCGGCGGAGCAAATGTCATCGGAGCAAATATCGGCGGAGCAATTGTCGGCGGAGCAACTGTCGGCGGAGCATTTGACGTTAGAGCAAATGTCGCGGAGCAAATGTCGCGGAGCAATTGTCGCTTTTTGCGGAGCATTTGTCACCGGAGTAATCGTCGCCGGAGCATGTGTCGGGTTACCTAAATCTAAGCATATGTTTTTCCAACCTATAGAAGTTGACGTGAATAGTCTTGTAACCCATTTAATTTTCTGAGCTTGAAGAATCGATTTAATACAAGTCATCTTTAAACCTCCCTCATTGTACCCTTTTACCAAGACGTCGCGTTTTATTCTATCTGGGCCTCCCCATACGAATTCGTATAGTACTGTGTTAACCTTATGAATAAATGAAACGGGGATGAAAACTATGCTGGCTACATATAACAGCTGGGAAATAGCAAAAGTTTTAACTATTTGAATTTTTCCATATAGTGACAGATTCCTGGCTTTCCACAAGTTCAGTTGAGATTTGATATTGGATAAAATTCTTCGGAGTTGTGCCATTCTATCTTCAAAAGAATAGGAGATATCGATTCCGAGAATTGTCAAAACATTATCAAACTTTATATTTATTGGAATTGCTGGGTTTTGTACGTTGAAGTGTCCTATAAACATTGCCTTCGTCTTTTCATAATTCAGTGAAAGTGACGAACAAATTTGAAAATCATGATTCGAAATTTAACAAAAATACTGTTATGTCGTCTGCGTACATAGAGAGTTTAATTTCGTGAATATCGTTTAACTTTATGCCCTGAATATTTTGGTTTATTCTTATATTTATTGCCAATGTTTCTATAGCTGCAATAAAGAGGTATGGAGAAAGAGGGTCCCCTTGTCTTACTCCTTTTCCTACTGGAAAAAATCCAGTTGAAATGTTATCGTTCATTACGCAGCTTTCCGTGTCCCTACAAAGAACATTGACAAAATTGCAAAAATTATTTCCGAAATTGAAACATTTCAACACTTCTATTAAAAATTGATGATTTAGAGAATCAAAGGCTTTTTTTAAATCGAGACTTAATAAAAATGCCCCCGATTCGTTTAAACCTAGAGTAAAACATAGTCTCGATCACTGTGCTCACAGCTTCTCCGATGTATCTATTTTTAACAAAGGCAACTTGGTCTGGATGGATTATTGATGGTAAAATAGTTTTAAGTCTCCGCGCTAAGGCTTTAGAACCAACCTTAATATCGACGTTTAAGAGTGTTATGGGTCTATAATTTTCTATAAACATTTTATCCTTGCCCTTTTTTGCTATTAGGGTGATTATGCCTTGTCTCTGTGATGTGGACAGCTTTCCTTGTCTAAAACTGAAATTTAGGGTGTCTACGAGCAACGGTTCCAGTATGTTCCAAAATTTACAATAAAACTCGACGGTTATTCCATCATTGCCGGGTGATTTGTTTTTTAGCCATGGCTAATAAAGAAGACGAACATTCTGCAAGGAATAGTTCTTTTTCGCATAAATCATGTTGGTTAGGAGATAATTTTGGTATGTTATTTTGCTCCAAAAACTTACAATTACTAAAAACTCTTGGTTCTTCTGCTTTGTATAAGTCTGAGTATAATTTTTTAATATGCCCATTTACTTTTAAAGTGTCAGTTAGAATTTCATCCCCTCTTTTTAACCTTTTTCACAGGGCCTTCTGTAAAATAAACTTTAATTTAATCATTAACAGCACTGATGACCTCAAGTGTAAAGTTATCAGACATAAATATATCAAATGTAATATGGCATAATCACTTAATATTGGTACATGTATAGTACCGATCAGGCAGTATAGGGATACGAGGTAATACACTAAACTTTATAACCAGGTCAAAATAGATGATACACTGTCGAACATAAACCACACAGAAAACCGTCTTTCGCAAGGTAGTAACATACGTCCAATCATGGTCAACCTTATGCTTTGTCAAATTCCCACAAACCCCTCAGTCTCCATCTCTTTATACGCTGATGATTGCGCCATTTGGACTTCAGGACCTAACATTAATTTTATAGTAAAAATAATTCAAAATTGCTTAAATAATCTACAAATTTGGTTCAAACAACGAGGCTTTAAACTCTCCGAAAATAAAAGTACCCCGGTACTCTTCAGCAACAGCAATAAAACAAACCTCCCGGAAATCAAACTTAAAGAAAAAGAACTGCAGTTTCAAGCAAATCTTAAATTTCTTGGCGTCGCGTTTGACAAAAGACTGACATGGAATGCCCATATTCAAGATATTAGAAACAGATGCAGAAAACAAATTAATATCCCGAAATGCGTCGCTGGTACAAGTTGGGGAAACAACACAAAAACACTACTTATGCTCAATCGATCTCTAATCAGATCATTGTTTGACTATGGATGCGAGGCATATAACTCGGCAAGCGAGAGTTCAAAACAAGTTTTAAACTCGATGCAATACATGTCCTCACGTATATGCGCAGGTGCTCTACACGGTACACCCCTCGCCGCCTTCAGGTGGAAATGAACGAGCCCCTTCTAGAGTTAAGAAGGAAAATGCTGACTGAAAAGTACCACGTCCACCTTTCCCGTGTGATAAACCACCCGTTCAAACCAAACATCCAACCATGTTGGCAATTTGAAAAGCTAAAGAATAGAAAAGTAAGACACCCTTTTGGATTGAGAATTTTAAAAAAATGAAAAAATTATAGAGTCAATTACGGAAAAGGTAATACCACTTCCCATCCCCTCCTGGCACAACTACACTCCCCCGATATCCATTGAACTGACTGAATCAATTATAAAAATGAGAACCCACGTGAAGTGAGACTAAGAAGCATAGAACTCATAAAATCAAAATGGAATAACAGCCTTCATATATACACAAATGGTTAAAAAAAAAATCCCCATCAGGCACAGCTTTTTTGTTCTACATTTCTCAATAAGGCAAGCTAAGCGTTTTACAAACCATACCTCAATCAAACCCAGAATTAGCAGCAATAACAATTGCCCTATTATGGATAGAAAAACTAAACCTGCACGCATGGGTAGTCATATTCACAGATTCCCTCAGCGCACGCCTCTCCATGCCATCTATGAAAGGAGATAACTTTATAAACGACATCAAGTATATATACACAAGACTGGCATACAGAGGCATTCAAGTACATCTAGAATAGATCCCCTCCCACTGGGGAATACAGGGAAACGAAATAGCTGACCTTGTCGCAAAACAAGCCCTAACTGAAGAGATACAAATAAATAACAAATTATGTTTATCTGAAATGAAAGCAGTATTGAACATAGAACTATGCAAGAGTTGGGAAGAAAAATGGCAAAATTACAATAAAACAAACATAAGACCTTTCAAACCAACAATGCAACATAACTTTGGAAGCACCCTTAATAGAGACTGCGAAGTCATAATTCGCAAGCTCAGACTTTGCAACATAGGACTAAACGCAGACCCCTACAAAATATGGGTATCCCAAACAACCCAACCTGACCAAGCCAACAAAAATTGTAAATACTGTAACACCCCATAAACAATAACACACTACCTGACGGAATGTGCAAAATATATAATAGAAAGAGCATGCTGATAATGGAAAGTGATATAACGAGCCCAAATGAACCCTGACCCTAACCCGAAAACCAACCCTAACTCTAACCGAAAGTGCGATCCAGAGAGCACTGATCCGCTTCGTTCGTAAAACGAGGTGTTTTGAGTGCTCCTACTATTTTTTGTGTGTGTGTGTGCATATACCGCACGTCAACCAAATGCTTAAAGAAATAATGTTTAACAAAGATTAATTGAAGAGAAAAGGGAAAGAAAGAGGAAAGACGGATTGAGGACGGTAAACAAACAAGAGACTCCTAATATCTACCCCAGAATCCTCTCACCGGCACCAGAGTTGCCTAGGCCAGTGATGGCCGAGAAGATTGCGCAACGTACCAGTCTGCGCCAGTCTGGCAGGAAATCAGAAAAATCTCACAATAAAATAGAAGGTAACATTCCATTAACAATACCGGTTAGTATGATAACATTCCATTTATCATTAATTAAATGTCTACAAATGCTCAGTCCACCTCATAGTAACGATAAAGAAAAACATCTTCAGTTTACACATCTTCACTTGAAATAGATAGATAGAGCATGACATATCTCTTGATTGATTAGTGAATCCAAAATTTCAGTAAGTCGAAATGTTACAACTCTGCGATAACTATGTTTTATACTTGAAATCTCAGAGTTTGTGGTAGACAGAGTTTAACCAGAGTGGCTAGAATACTATGGTTTAACTTTAACAGCTGCTGAGCACCATTTTGTAGCAAGCTCAAAACATTCGATCGGAAATAACTCGGAAGTTGCGGGCTTATACGATTCGAGTACGAGAATATAGTTTGTCATGTTTGGAGAATCGCGTTGAAAAGAGCCATACTTGAGTTTTTCGTCTTGCACTCATCAGAGTAAAACGCAAAAATGAACAGAAAGTTGTTGTTGTTGTTGTTTTTTTTGTAATGGCAATCAGTCAAGAACTGACTTTAATCACCAACGCCTTTCTTTTTACTATTAATTTCTTTCTCTTTGTTTCTTCTTTTTCCAAGAAAGCCGAAATCGAACAATATAAACGGAAACTAAAAGGAACAAGGCGCGAAATATAACGAGCTCTGATTGGCTGTGTAAGGTAACGGTAAATTAGGCTTATTGCCAGCTGGTTATACGGGATAATCGCCAAAATAATACGAGCGTCCGAACAACCTCTTTGGCCCGAATTCACAAAGGAGGTTTGTCGACAAACCTAGGTTTATGTGCGTCATAGGACGCGTTTCGATGCGTTTCAGACCAAGGTTCAGACAAACCTTGGTCTGAAACGCGTCGAAACGCGTCATATGACGCACATAAACCTAGGTTTGTCGACAAACCTCCTTTGTGAATTCGGACCTTTATGTCTGCATAGAAGAGGGTCGGTCAACTGAATGTGTGTGGCTTGGAGAGCATGAGCAGATGAGTAAAGTTTCTCGCTCGGCAGAGAACTTTGAACCAAGATGAACAGTATTGTTCAGCGCACTCTTGGTTGTTCAGCAAATGCTGAGCGATGGCAGAGTTGGCGCTGTCTGCCGTACGGAAGTTTCCTACAAGATAGTGTGCATGAGCGCGGCGGTTGTAAATGCGCGCCGGTCTGGCGGTTCCGAATTCAAGGAAGGAGACATGCTGTTTTACTCGATCTGCCAGTCTCTGAGTTGTACGCCCTATGTACCGAGCTTCACACCGGCACTTGAATTCATAAATCACATTGCTAATTTGCGTAATAGGAAGTACATATTTACGGACAGACGAGATCATTCTATGTGCATGTGGTAAATACCACGCGCGGCTCAACGGTCGGAAATGCAACGTATTTGTTAGCAATCCTTACCATAATATCTCATTAAATTATGTTTTGAACAAACTGAGTTCAAACTGGAAGTATATTTTAATATAATCCCTATACTTACATATTTATCTATACATCCTGATCATCATGTAATACTAGGCCTAGTAATAATTGATTCTTAACATTTGAGATTTCTTCTAATCAGAATATTACCGAACATGTTTGTTAAAAAAACACACACACACAGATAATACATCAAATAAATCAAGGCTTCTTTTAAAGTGCAAGGGCTTTGACTTATGGCAGTGACAAATCGAAATATTAATGCTGAATTGTAATTCAGATCATGTCTATCCTAATATATTAATGAAATACAATTGCAGGTACTGATTATGCATACGATCACATTGATAACAGGAATATGATGTCATTCATAAGGCGAGTAAAACTCCAAATCTGACCTCGGCAGCCGTCGTGACTGTACTGCCGATTCAGCGATTGGTCAATAGTTATAACGACAATGAGGGCTTTTAATAAAGCATGCATGGTTTGGCATGGTCATTTTAAGTTGAAAATTAAAACAACCGCAGGTCTGTAACTACAGGGGGAGGCGGGGGGGGGGAGGGGGGGGGGGTTACAACCCCTGAAAAAGGGCAAATCCCAACAAAAGTGTAAATACAAAACAGACGTTCCATATTGCTTAAATTGGGCTTCATTTTCTAAAACTCATTTTCCAACCTGTGAGGGGGAGGGGGGAGGGGTAGGCCTACTGGTACATCCCCTATTGAACATGTAATTAATGGCGCATAGGCAAAAATGTATATACCCTATTAATAGTTCCCCCTCCCTCCAAAAAAATTAATAATAATAAAAATAAAAATAAAATGTTTCTGGTCACGGGCCTTAATAACCAGGATAAAAAATACTAGTAGAGTAGTTTTGTGTACTATCGAGTTTATTCAGCGATTGATGATTGATGGTCATTTCCCTTCCTCTCCCCCACCTCTCCACAATCCGAGTCAGAGACCCGCAATGAGACGTTAACTTTTAAACTTGGTTGTATTTTAGGGGTTAATGCATCTAGAGTAAAATACAGATTTAGAGGTGTCGTGGACGAGTGGATATGTCACCGGACTGTGGATCACAAGGTCCGCGGTTCAAGTCCCACCACGGCACTAATGTCCCTTGGCAAGACATTGATCTACATTTGCCACTCTCCACCCAGATGTTAAATGGGTACCCGGTAGGATGCAAAAGCTAATGTGCTTAGATTAGCAAGTGTGCGCTTGTAAAAACGACGCCTGGCTGGAATGCTCCCCAGGGAGTGGAGAATGTGCATACATTGTGTGCGGGTAAGCCTGAATCCGATGACCGGGGTAATAATATATATATACCTGTAAAGCGCTTTGAGAGGGCCTTCGGTCTTCGGTCCTGAAAAGCGCCATATAAGAACTAGCTATTATTATTATTATTAGTAAAGGGCCATATCGGAACACATACAACGTGATTTAAAGCCAATACAAGAGATTGTAGGCTTACTTATAATTGCAATGTCCAGTGTGTTTGCAGGCCCGGCCGTCGGAGCCGCTACGGTTGGTATGGGATTGACCGTCCACTTCTCAGCCTTAAAAAAGGATTCACTTGTACCTTGTTCTAATTCCAGTCAAAGTAAGAGGTAACAACTCACTTGAAAGGTTTGTTCTTGAACGTGTCGTGAAGAAACAAAATGACGTTGAACTCCTTTTATTGCGCACGTTCAGAAACAGGAGGGTTGGTGTCCATTAAATAGCGAATCCGGTATTGGCACTATGTCGAAACACGCAGTGGTCGGAAAACTCTTGCTCCAGAAATGAATCTCAATACAGATTCCGTGAGCAGAAATATGTCATTATCCATAATCCGAGCCCCATGGAGAAAACTAGAATTAATGGACAAGATACAATGACTTAGATAACAAAAGGCGTAGGGGTGTGTAAATTTACTTAGTACAGAAAGGTGGTGTAGAGTGTGCGTATTGACTCTTGGCGCACCCCAAAACGAAACCTTACACATGAAATGCTTTGTAACGTCATCGTCGTAGCGATGTCAGCATATATTTCATTACATATTTATTGCTTAGTCAGTCGGAAAAAAAACTATTTGTGATGCAAATCATATACTTTGCCCGTGCTAGCTATCTGGGAGAGTATTGTAGATATTGGGTAGCTTAACAGCGACAGAGAAAGAGAGCAATATAGAAAGAGAGCGAGAGAGAGAGAGAGAGAGAGAGAGAGAGAGGGGGGAGGAGGGGAGGGGCAAGAAAGGCATGTGGGAATCTGATCCCAGTTATTGGTAATTTGCCGTCCCAATCATTATAAATAAAGAATAACTAAAAATGGGCATCGTAAATGCCAATCTTCTTTGGTCCTATCAAATCTCTCGTAGGGCTGCCAACTTGATAGAACCACCGGGTATATACTAACAACTGTGGTGAGGTCTGTAGCATATAGCCTGCAAGCACATTCTCAAATTGGACACTCTACCACAGTTCCTAAAGCCTTGAGCAGAGCCAAGATGTGTCAGTCTCTGGCTGTGTCAAACAGCAGCTAAAGTACATGCAGTGCCTATTGTAGTCTCATTTGCAGACACTGTTACGTACAACGACTATGATTTGTGCATGTTGGTAACATACGGGATAAGATTCTTTAGACTTTCCAAGAATCATACAGGTTTACAGGTACATTTTTCGCAAGGGGGCTAACAGCTTTTGCCTTAATATCAAATGTTCGAGATTATGATCTATGCGAAGGAGCCGAAAAAGCACTTTAATGTAGTAAAACTCTTATTTAATCATTTGTTAAAACCAGATGATATATAATACTTGCAAACTCTCGCATCAATCTCGCTGCCAGAATAAAAGCGTGATGGTTGCCTAAATATTGATAATGTTGATAAGCATATTTCAAAAGTTTAGACGTAAATAATCATATCTGATTGATACACGTCTGTAAAAACCCAATACACACACTTAGGGCGGGCAGGGTGAGCTGCAACCATCACACCCCACCCCGCCGCATCGTAAAGCTCTTGGTATAAGATGTTAACATTATGCGTTTCTCATATGGTTCTCTTTGATTATACTGATGGATAAACAGCTACCAAATCTTACTGACTCCGACCGATTTAGACTAACTGCTTAAAAGTGCAACTTTTTTATTTCTACCGAAAAGCTTTGATAGATATATGAGGATGTCCAGGTTAGTGTTACTTTTTCTTTGCGTTAAACCATCACCCTATTTTTTCTCTGGTACTTTCTCCCCCTTTTCACAGGGGGTACCTAAATAACATTTTTTAGGGTGAATATTCTCCGTAACCAAGGATTTGTAATGCTGAACCCATGACAAATAACTGCTTCAATTCAATTCAATTCAATTCAAGACTTTATTCCAGACTCAGCTGCAAGAGGAGAGGTCCATATTATGACCAGTTTCATAAACATTACTATTAAGACTTCTTGTGACGGTTATTGTCAAAAAGTTCGGTCCCTATACACAATTGATCATGTCTGATTGGTACGCGTCTGGAAAGCTCAATTACATGCGCCGACATACACAGACACAGACACACAGACACACACACACACCTACACACACACGAAGCTGTACACATGTTTTCTCTCTTTGTGTGCGTTCGTTCGTAGGCTGAATCTCAAAAAAGAGAAACGCAGCACCATGAAATCATATTGTTACGGTGTTTACGCAGCTAGGTTTATCATTGTTATGATCAATGGTAGAGATTTATGGAGCGTGGATGAAAAACATGTCCTTGAAATATTCATTCTGAAGGGGAAATTTTTGGTGGAAGCTTGTCTGACATTTTTTTTTCTCGATCAAATCAGGCCGTTGTGTCAACTTTTCGACGAAGTTTTTTTGCGCTTGTGTATTGATTTCAGAGATGAAAATGTAGAAGTAAAAGAAACTGGTTTTGTTGTCAATTTGAAGAACTGTGTCTCATCAATTTAACCCTCATAAAGATCTTTTTCTAAAAGGTTTAAATAAACTGGATCCAACCAAACTTTAGACTTGAAAATAAAATAAAAGAATACTGCAATATCGTACTTTAGTTTTTTTTTTTTTACCAACATACCACACACCCGAAAAGTACCTACAAAAGGTAAATATAAATCCTTAATTGAATGAATTAAGTAACGCGAATATGACTATCACATTCATTTATTTATATTCCTATTGACTCTATTTTTCCTTAATCATAATAGCGAAACTTTGCTAACCATACCTTTGGCAGTTCGTCAGCAATCACGTTGATAACCTATTCACTGATAACATGCGTGTATACATTAAAGAAATAACCTAAAGACTTGCCTGAGATTTACAAGGCATAACAATGCTTACATTACATGGTAGATTACGTCCATATAGATGGCAAACTTTAAAGTGAAATAATTGATGGGGGTTCTGCCGTTAATTTCCAATAAACTGATAATACATTAGATGGCCTAAGCTGGTTTATTATTGCGGCATTCGTCTCTCTCTCTCTCTCTCTCTGTCTCTCTCTCTCTCTGTCTCTCTCTCATACCCTCTCTCTTTAGCTCTCTATTTGACTTCCTCTCTCTCTCTCTCTCTCTCTCTGTATGTGGTTATGCTTAAACATTTTGAGGGGAAATTAGCCTCAAGTGAGCTGGGGAACAGAAACACAAGAAAGAGAAAACGGAGAACTCGGGGAAAAACCGAGACAATGCGGGCAAAGAATATGAAATATGCGATTCCATAAAAATATCTATTGATATGGAGCTACTCCTATTGATGAGTCGGTCACGGTGGGTGATGTTATTCTGGCACAACTTCCCGATTCTTTTGTAACAAATCGAATACCTCCTTTTTTCCTTATTTTATTGGAACTGGTACACAATATGTGTTCTAGGCGACACTATCTTCTCATTAGTTTTGCTTTTAGTTTTGAAGGCCCCATGAAATGCGGAGCTGCTCAGTCTGCGATTCATATTAAACAATGATATTCTGACATTGTTTAATTTAAACATGTACATCTAAAATCTCCCACCCAAAGGCTCCATATGGTTCTGCCATCCACACATATTTCTGTTGTTGAGATACGCTCACATTGTTCTGAAGACTGATGTCTATTAGTACCTGGCTCTCAAAATGACGACACCTAGTTCTTAATGAAAAAGAAACGGTTTTTGTATTGGAATTGCAGGATAATGTCATGTATTTATGTTTTACATAATTCGCAACTTATCATTGTCACGATATAATATTAGTATACTTGCAAGTCAATTTCCCACGATGTTATTCTTATTTCTTACTTAATAAAACACAAAACACATTATTATATTTGTATTTCAATGTTTCCAAGTCAGTTCCATATATCTACCAATCCCAGATGTTTAAAATTATAATACATATTTAATGACCTTATATCATTCATTGTAATTTCCTTTTAATTCAAGTGAGCCCCATGACATGTAAATACCCTCAAACTGTTTACATTGTACCAAGTTACATAGCGCCCTCTTTATGTCCATGATTATATTCAATGTCGGGCACGAATGCACGGAGACCTATGTAAAAGAAAGCTGTTAACTTCAACCATTAAAAAAATCGAATGGCTAGATATATTATAATTACACATCTTTCCAAATATTTCTTATTCAAATATTTACAACTCCAAGTATTGGAAAAGAGAAAAGGGATATTCGCAAATGATCGTACAATGTATCCATAGATATATTTGCTTTCTAAGTAAATTTAGTCAGGCAAAATAGACATTAACGTCAAATTGAATGACGGAATCTAATCTAATACTGCGGAAAAAAATTATACACTTCGTATCTAACTATGCGCTTTGTATCTGATATCTGATCCTTGTATCTGATGAAAAGGCGTTTAATAAATGTAATATGTCATTAAACATAATCTTTACACATGTTTACCTGGTTGATTCGTTAGTTTTGCTACTGTTTTGCTAGTGTTAATGTTTTATATTTACAATGTTAGTTAGTACGTTTTTTTGTAAGCCCTGAAGAATGTTGAATTATATTGTATAGGTATGGCAACGTTTCAAGCCTTAGGCTTATATTGCCGAACCTCTGCGTGTTTCTCCATGCAGTATTGCTCTAAATGTATTGTGATTGTAACTTCTTTGTTAGAGTCTACTGCTATTGTTTGTTTATTCTCGTCTTAATCATACCATGTAATGTGATGAACAATGCTGAAATAAATAATTGCTACTGGACACTCTGGAAGACTTTATGGCCTATTCTGAACGATGGGGTGTAAAATAACCTTGAATATACATAATTATATTTCCTGCAGGTAGCTTACATCAGAAAGAAAATCACTAATTGCAATGGTAATTGTATTATTTGAATTAATTAATGAATAAATGAACATGACGGTGTTTCGAGCTTCAAGTTTATCAAACTTTTTTTAACAGTGTAGCCCTTCTGTTAAACGTTTCAGTTTTGTATTGAAAGGCATTATTTCAATTCCTTTTGTGTACAATGCACACGAATTTGATGTTACGTATACGAAATTTAGCCAATCAAATAAAATCGAATTAATCATCTTAATGGCAGAAGAAATATAGTATAGCTTCTATGTATTTCCATTTGGCATTTTACATAACTCGAAAGTGTATATAGCGAGGTCTGGTGAACTGAGCTAGAAGCACGGCAAGTGAAAGCTCACCCAAATTAGATCTTTGTTTCCCCCTGCTGATTGAGAAGAAATGACTGACTTTCAATGATAGAGTCTGCAACGAAGTAATTAGAGACGCAATGTCATTTCAGTAATAAGCAAACAAACAAACAAGAATGTATATTTCGATTGTATATTTCGATTAATTTTATACATGTTGATTTGCCGGCTTTAGAAGATTTTTTAGTTTAAACCACATTTTGAATAATTGGTAGCAAAAAAGGAAATTGTAATTGAACGTTCGAATAAAGTCTCAAAAATCTTCCCTGTACCAATTATGTGCGCGATAATTTGATATCCATCATGATTGCCGTTAAATTCAGTGTGCATACATACAAGGAACCACAGCTTCCCGCACAATTTCAGCCCTTCGCCGGGAGATGGCGTAAGACTTGTGTGACGGACACACAATCCTCATAGGTTTTATATGCGTGGCGTACATTGACGTTACGTACCCGAACAGGCATTACTTTATTTCATTCATTAGTAGTAGTAGTAGAAGTAGTAGTAGTAGTAGTAGTATACTTTATTGGATAACTTGTTTAGCACAGGGCTAATCTGCCACAAGGTCATTTAACGTTATACTCGGGGAGAGAAACAAAAATCACAACAGCTAATGTAAGTATTGTATTAGTATAAATGAGTATCTTTCGAATTATCGTCTAAAAAGTCTGACGAAAGTTTTTGAGGGCTCACCAAAACTGTATACCCTTTCATTTCATTCAGTTACTCTACTAAAACGGAATTTTGATAGTAGTTTACCTTTAAAGGCATCGTTTAACAATGTTAAATCTGAGATGCATGGCTCTACGTGTTATCAGTGTCTGTGATATGGTGTAATATTGAAGCCCTAAACAAATTGCGCTTCAAAATGATCATGAAGTGCCTCAAAAGAGTAACAATCTTTGAGTGACCGTTTTTACCATACTCATTTCCCCAATAAACTATAGTGTTATAAAAAACGTTAGGAAAACAAAAAATTAAATTTCTATTTCCAATCATAAATATCTTGATAATCAGACAGGCGATCGGCTTGTAAAAGTCATGGGATTCCTGACTGACCTAAAGGTTTATAATTATGACTGCAGCATGAGCTAAATCCAGGATTTTGTTTCAGAATCTGAGGCAATGTTACCGAGTCACTTTAATCTACTTTCAAATTAATGAATCACTCTCTCTCAGCGAAAAAATAGTTGACGGAAATTAAACAATATGATCAGA
The DNA here is from genome assembly GCA_037976565.1 of Mesocentrotus franciscanus. Taxonomy (NCBI): domain Eukaryota; kingdom Metazoa; phylum Echinodermata; class Echinoidea; order Camarodonta; family Strongylocentrotidae; genus Mesocentrotus; species Mesocentrotus franciscanus. The sequence goes on along the minus strand of CP137671.1, from coordinate 16,566,150 downwards.
TAAACAAACGTCACTTCCTCGCTAATACCTAGCACTACCTCTCTATCTTCGCGTATGAATGATTATGAACCTGTCTCTAAGACCCCTGTTACCAGGCGCGTACGCAGCGGGGGTTTGGGGTTAAAACCCCCTCAAATTTTTAATATATGTGTGTTTCGGAGCAACCCCCCCAGTTTTTTCAAGTGAAAAAAAAGGATGCTAAAGCTAAAGGATGAAGAAAAAAAACTTACCTTACCCCTTATTCAGCGGCCGGGTAAGTCGTTGCGAAATTTTCCTCAAAAACTGGACCACAAAAAAGTGCTCTTACCCTCCCCGGCTTATTCAGCGGCTGGCTGAGTCGTTGCGAAATTTCCGGCGCGATTTCAAAAATTTTAAAACATAAGAGAAGGTGGCAAAGCGCGCCCGATGTATTATGTTGATATATGATGACAGGTCACGTCAATTCCGCTTATAAGCCGGCCCCGAGTCCACTTTGTTGTTACACCTACTGATTGCGGGACTGAGTCCGGACTCGGGCCGGCCTCAAACCACATCCAGAGGTGGACTGAGTCCACCTGGCCTCAGTCCGGCTTTTCAAAAAAAATTGATGTTACACATACGGCGTGCCGCCTCCGGGGCCGGCCTCAGTCCACTCTCAGACGTATGTGTAAGGGTCTATCATATCAAAGATGTGTTCTACAGAAATTCGTTTGCAGATTACAACTTGGCATCATGGGAGTGACCGTAGTGACGTGATAGTGATTCCCTGTCCTGATCACTATTGCTGTCCTGTTATGGCGCGAACGAATCTTCTGATAAAAGACATGGGTAGGCTGGGTGACTCTTCTGTCAATTCTCACCAGGAGTATGTACTACATAGGCCTATAAGAAAGAGTTTAGAGAGGGAAGGGGAGAGCGAGGAGGGAGTGAGGGAGAACTTAGGGACAGCTGATCACACCAGCAGTCATTGCATCATGCGTATGGAGAGTCCCCAAAAGGCCATTCTAATTGGTTTGCTACTGTTGAAGTATCTATTTGTCAATGGAGAACTGACCCTTATGTTACCGCTGTGTGCATAGAATGTTATCGTATGTTTGTATAAATATGAAATAACACATCTCTACAAAATCACGCAATTTACAATATTTTTAGGTTGTTTGTTTATTTTATTTTGTTCATGACACATCGAAAAACGATAAAATGAAAACGAGTAGACAAGATATACACGCATAACAATATGGATATGGATATAGATTTTATTCGTAACATAACAAGATTAAATTCATAGCAAAGCATTACACCAATCAGATAGAGTACGTGCATATTCATGTATCATATGATAACGATGATAATAACATTAATAGTAATATTAATAATTATAGTAGTAATCAAAAGGATATTACTACTACTACTTCTAACAATAATAATACTAACACAAATAATTAGTTAACCAAAGTGCTTACAGTTTTATCATTACGCCGGTCATTGGATTCAGTTAATTGTGATCCTAGCTGCCCTTTGCAGTGCACAATTTCAACTCCTCCGTACTGGGGAGCATTCTAGCCAGTCGGCTGCCCACAAGCGTGCATACGCTGTTCCAATCGCATTGATTGTCGCATGTTACCGGGTATCTATTAATAAACACTAGGGTAGAGAAGAGCGATGTAGATCAAATGCCTTGCTCAAGGAATATGAGTCTCGTGCCGGGCCTCGAACACAAGATGATTGTATTTCCAGTCAAGTTATTAAACCACGTGACTACGACACCTCAACAATTATAATGGAAAGGGAACCAAGGAAATTCCCTCAATTTCTAAATAATGATAATTGCGCTGAATTGAAAACTTATTGATAAAGATCTATAAAACGAAAAGAGAGACAGAGATTGAGAGAGAGAGAGAGAGATAAACACCCCCTCCCCCCCCACACACACACACAGCTTTACATGATAATGCAGAATAATTGTATTATACAACATTACAATTACAAATGTAGTCATGTTTATTGAAATACATCAAACTACAAATAATTGGGAGCACATTACTGAAATGTAATTAATAGGGCCTACATGTTGACGTAGAACCGCGTAGCATAAAGGGTTCCACTATAAATAGTTTGTCATGTGCGAAACAAAATAGACCTCAATGCAAATGAAAGATGTACGTCATTATTTATAATCTAATCAATGTAAACAAATTAATCAGTTTCAGTAATCGATATTTGGCGTTTTAACAATATTCCACTCACACTGAACGGAATTATAATTGATATTGATAGGTCATGTCTGAAATGAATCAATACAACTTATTATACTAATACGCCACAACATCAACATCATCAACAAGACGATAACTACACCAACAACATCTACTACTACTACTATTGAAGTATATACTATTACTTTTACTAGTGTTAAATTGGGCTTTTCGCATAATGCAGAAATTACCAGTGCATATTTACTATGATTACAAAAAGTGCAGAAATACATTCCGAATATTAAGCTTGGTGCTTCGTGAATTAACTTATATAATGTTCTTGCATCGACTTCAATAGTGTACAATCACGAGTGGAACTTGAAGAAAACGATATGCTTGGATAAATGACATTCATATACAAACACACTCCTTTGTATTGGCACCGATCATTTGGCTACGTTATTTACAAATTATATACATACACAATGGACAACTCATATATATAATAGCAGACAAAATAGTTTCCCTTTCCAAATTAAGATTTTAAAAATACAAACGAACCTTTCAAGTAACACATGCAAGAGTTCGTACACAAACTATATGACATACAACAAGGATACAGTGTTATATTTGTGAAAGAAATGTTGTCTTCATTTGTCCTTTTTTTACAATTGCCATGAAGGATACATGACTAGATACATTTACTTGATATTACATTTGTGGATACATCTAAGAAAGATTTACAGTAAAACTCTTGGGTTTGTATGAAATCACATTAGAACTGGTACTGAAATTACCGCCAGTTTGCACATCTCAATTATAAAATCGTTTCTGAGTTTACAACCCAAATATTGAGTTGCATCCGCGTTTATTAATATCAAAGTAAAGAAATATTAGGAATTTCGAGAGGAGAACACTAGATTTTTTTCGATTTTATTTTCGTTTGCTCGTTCGTCTGTTCTTTGTGTACATTCATTTTATTTTTTCAGTATTCAATTTCCTTCCGGTACATTCTCTATTTACATGTACATTTGATTTCAAGTCCGCCAATTACTGCCATTTATCGGCCTATGTTTTGTGTTATAATTGTAAAATATCTTTGTATATATTCATCCAAGGCTTTCTTTCAGAACAGGCCTTCTGGCTCTGAAAAGACCACGCTGTTTAAACATAAAACGTACTAAATAAATCATGAAAGACGATTGATTATAATGGCACAGACATCATTTGAACAATGCTCGTTACACACGAAGAGGCGTTTAGAATACTTTATTACCTGTGCTTACCGAGCTAGTGCTTCAGCTAAGACTGTAACGCCCTTAATTCGGAGAGAGGTTTGCACTGTTCGATTTGCACTCACTTTATGTAACGATAGTACTCTCGCACGGTGCGTCAATGCCTACGCCAGTCGCTGACGCAGTCATACGCTAGGTAACGTCCGCCTCGTGTGCACTGAGCTCCAATGCAATTATATTATTTAGATCAATTTATATAGCGCAGCCACTATATAAATATACTCTTCTGCGCCAACCACACTAATAATTATGAACGATAACATATTATCCATTCTAAAAGTAGCAATCTAAACAAATCTTAGGAAGACGCTAGAGTATATTTACAGCTGAGTAAGAAGGCAGGTATAACATTGTTGCAGACTATAGCGTGTATAACTCTGTGTCCTAAGCCTGACCAGATATTTAGTGTTGGTATTTCATCCGTCCATCACATTGAACACTCTGATGGATTCTAATTTTGGCAGACAACCATTAACAACCACATTTTGTATTAAATTACAACTCTCTATCCGATTCCCTTCACACTGACAGCTCGCATCAATTCATCACCTTATTTGCAGACGTCCCAACTCCGAAGATTTGTCAAATGTCCATGATTAACTGAGCAGGCTCTTCTTCCATGAGAACACACTTTGATTTCATTATACATGTATATGTTTAAAGCCCCTATCAGGGATTTGCAATCCCTCAGAAACCTATTTCAAAATTTATCTGTAACAGCAATATCAGTTTATGAAAGTATGTGCACAAATTTCAGATTAAAAGACTTTTGTGTCAATATGTGAAAATTGAAACCCCAATTTTGTTCACAACAATTGTGGTGAATAAACGACTGCCAGTTTAAATTCGGCAAGAAAAATCACTCACCGTAATCTTTTCCCATAATTACAACTTTGCCGCCGTACTTTTAGAATAGTTTCAATTATGATATTTCACAACATATCGGCCCTTTTACTCGTTTTGAAATTTGCATCGTGCACAAACCTGTAATGCTCTTTAAAGTATATTAAATGAATTAACTACTAATACACTGAGAGTAACATTTTGAAAGGAATTCAAAATCATAATTTCTTCAATGAAAGAAAAAGAGCCACAAAACCGATGTAAAGAATAAACATCCATGTAATATTAAATGAATATCAACGTGATTCATTGGGTGAGTAACTCGATTGCATGACAAATTATATTTCTTAGTCCGGATTTTAAATCAAACGTTGAGTGATTATCCGATACGTCTATAATGGTGTTTTCATGTACTTTTCACTTCAGCCAATATTTCTTCTTTTCGAGGAACGATCGTCTGATCCGTCTGATTCGTTAGATCGAGTACGGTGTCATCCTCTGATTATTTTTTTAAAAATTACTGACGTGAGATAAGAGAGAGAGAGAGAGAGAGAGAGAGAAGTTAATATGTGTGAATCAACATAGAAGCAGCATTACATCAAAAATCATCACATAGAGCAGTAAACGGAGGATAAAGAAGAGAGAGCTTGAATATCATACAGCTTCACGTCCAACATAACCACTTGTACTAATCTGTTATCTAAAGCTATTACGAAGAAAACGTCATAATACAAAAAAGCGCGAATAATGTAAATAATAGACTTACATGTTTTGTCCGAAATAGAATAAATACCTTAATTTTATCACTTCGATAATCCAGCCTATATCTTCCAATGGGCACATTGACATACAGAAATATGTGTTAGTTACAATTTGTATTTGTGTATTTCCGTTAACATTGACATACAGAAACCTGTTTTCTAAATCTATTACTTAGAAAACGTCATAATACAAAAAAGCGCGAATAATGTAAGTAATAGACTTACATGTAATGTCCAAAATAGAATAAATACCTTAATTTTATCACTTCGATAATCCAGTTTATATCTTCCAATGGGCACATTGGAACATTCTTAATTACACATTTCCAAAGGAATGTTATTTCTAATAACATGCCTTTTGTCAACTCTTTGTTACATTTTGCATATATTGATTTCTGTTACATCATGATTGGTACATATTGTCAGCCTCCATCATTCTTGATGTTAACAGAAATACACAAATAAAAAGTTTACTAACACTTATTTCTGAGTGTATGTCAATAGCATTTTGTTAATGCGAAACAATTCACCCCCCCCCCCTCTCCCGAGACGGGAATGAACTACATGCTTGTAAGATATTCAAGATCCTTTTTTCATTCTATTTCTGTAAATCTAAACACATGCATGGCCTTTCGAGCAGACCTTGCGTCTGAATGAATATCAGAAACGACTGGCATGAGGTTACGAGCACGCGTGCTAGTCTCCCACTAATTATAACACTATACCTCATTTCTAGTCATTCTAGTCATTCTAGTCAGCCAGTCGGTCGTTTGAAAAAAGAGGAAGGAGGCTTTATTGCAAAGGGGTTTAGATACATGCGATCATACATAAATGTCATTAGCCATTAAGGGCGATGCAAGTCTTGAAGTAAAAGTTAGAATGACTTACCCCTGTGGTTCGCCATGCACCACCTCCACCTCCATGACCAGATCTGTATTGCAAGCAATTGTGACATCATAAGCGCTCTCCTTTGTCCCGCATCTTATGAATCTACCAGTATCAAGACAGACGGAATACAGCATTATCGATGTTAAGTGATTAGGGATGGGGCGGGGGGACATACTCCCGGAGTTAACAATGTTTTGAATATAGCTGGTAATAATGATGTAACTTTTCTCTCATTTGTTTTATCCTTTAGATAGAACAGCTGTAATGTATTGTTCAGCTGAGCAGAGCTATCAATCCTTAGCATTTAGGCCTATTCATGTTGTTATTTATGTTTTGTTATCGCTAAGTTCAAATCGAATCGAATCACATAAAATTAAACACCGATAGAGAGAGAGAGAGAGAGAGAGAGAGAGAAGGAACATACTCCATTCGATTAAATTCAAAGAAACTTTCATTTTATTCCATTGTTCGTATTAATGAGACAATCAAATAAAATGGCCCAAAGAAATATACTCTCCGCAAAAAAGAAGAGAACGGGACACTCTTTATTGTTAACAATTCTCGTATAATTAATACTCTACCAACATCACTTAAGATCAAGTTTTGAACTTTCACGCTTGGCTGGGCAAAATTAAAGTAAGCAGCCATGCAAATGTTAATGAACATTAACATCTGTAAGATATTCTTGTTCATCAATGAAAAAATGAGGAGGATGGAGCTATGGATATCGTCTATAGTCTAAGGACTGCATAATTTTGACAAGCATGGTCAAGATGCCTCTCCTTTCGTACTCCTCATGATTTCTTTTTCTTGTTTTAATTCTACAAGATGGAAATGCTCATCAACATTTGAAAGGCCAAATGCCCCAATTTCACAATTTTCTTTCATAGACTCATTTATTGTTAATTGGCTCATCTCACTTATGCCTCAATGGAATGATACCAATTGAATATCACCTGAAAGAGGAATAGTTTATGTTTATTTTGATATATGAAACGTAAGTTCAATTTAATTCATTTATTTCAAAATTTTAATTATAAATAAATGTCCACTTTTTAGGGGGCTGAGTGTATCATGGAGAGGAAAAGATCAGAGAGAGGAAGAAAGAGAGATAAGGAGGGGGAATTAAAAGGGAAGAAATATGTCAAAGTACTCTTTTAATAAATGACAATAAATACCTGATAGTCTTCAGATCTTTGAGGTTGTGTGTTGATCTGAAAGCTTGTAAGATTAGTTCCATCTTACTGTTGCCAATGTCAAGATCGCTGAATGTCACCTTGACAAGCTGAGGGGAGATATTCAGGAGGGCATTGGGTAGTGAAGTGGGCTTCTCGTTGAAACCAGCCGGTCGATGTACATACTCATGTGTTTGAATGGTGAGTTCTGTTGCTCCTGGTAGATGGATCCTCTGGATGACGTCACAGTTGATCGCGTCCCATACCTGTATAGTGACCCTCTTCACATTGTCAAACATCGAACCACATTCCTGGCATCCTCGTAGTGTCTCATCATCTACTGTCAGCTCAGTCAAAGTGGGGCTCGTGTTACCACTCTGGTCATGATCATGTACACAAAAAGGAAAATTAAAGTGCAATAACAAATGTAGTAGGTTCGATTGTTGGTAGATATATAATTGCGTTCTTAAGTTTCATGACAAAAGCGACAAAAAACATGAAAATTGATTATGCTAGCTAGCCTCATGGGTATTGTAGAATATAAACAAGTATTTTAAAAAGACATGAGCCGAGCAAATGCGAGAAGGCTTATGCAAATGCAAGTATAAGTTACACGATAAAATAATACATAGTAAACGTTATAAGAAATCCATTTTTTTTCTTTCATACAATTCAATTGTACATGTATATCATTCATTATTTTCCAATATAAATATGTTAAAGGCAAGTACCGTTTAGAGATTCAATGAAACGAAGACCATTCTAATTTAGCCATACGTTACGATGAGCACCAATTAAATAATTTGAAATCAGTCAAATGCAAGTATTCCGTACTTCGTATATGCAATTAATAAAATACAATGTAACTGGCATGAATGTATTAGAGTCTAAAATAGTAATATTGAAAGTGATTTTAAAAAAATTCCATCACGATAATACATTTAACCCGTTATCGATGTAGTGTAGTGTGATTTAATAGTATTACTTGAATTGTGATTTACAGTGGGACGTTTAGGAATGTCCGATGTAAAACTTTACTGCAGAATTAACAGATATTTAATATTGAACGTGACTACAGGTACAAATATACCACCATAAAATTGAGCGTTTGAAGTAATGTTTCGTCTTAACAGATTCTTATTCTTATGTGTTATAATGCATATAGGCCTATCGGGAGGAAGGCGGGCGAAGTGGCCGTGTCCGCCATTGAAGAAAAATAAAGGCGAAACAAGACATTGTATGGGTATAACATCCTTTTGCTCCTTGTCATCATGGTCATGTCGAATATTTGATGCATGTGTTACAAGATTTATATGAAATAAAAATTCATTTTAACACCCAAGTGCATTATAACACCTGAGAATGAGAATATAGTTATATTTACGCGTTTTGTACTGTCTTTTCTTTAACAAATCATATGTATTATTACCTTTCCTTTTACAAGTGTCAGTAGTGTCACAGACGTTTTTTTTTAAATATTTTAATCCCTTTGGAGAATTTTCGCTTTATTTGAATGTTCCACTACATTAACATCCGCAACTAACTAAACGATTAAACATTTTAATGAATATCAATAAAACAGATAAAGCTAACAAATAAAGATGAGTATTTGGAGGGCTTGCATGGTTATCCAGTGGCGGATCAAAGATAATCTAGCCCAAAAAATTATGACGAGCAACAACAACAACAAAAGGGGTGGGGGTCATTACATTTCTCAGATGCTCTCATTCTCTTTAATTATCTGACCAGCAACAAAAAGTATCTCTTTCCTTCGTAATATAATGTGATGAACTGAGTTTATGAGTATATTTACTTTAAGTTTATTTCTTTGTAAGCACTATGGGATTTTTTCTTTAGCACCTCTAAATATTCGATACAGAGTGAGATGCAAAAAAAAGGCAAGGCTTATCACATTTAAATGCCTTTGTGGGTTGGGGGATTGCACAATAACGGACCTATTCTTATTTTGTAAAATTATGCCAGATTTGGTTTTGCAGAAGGAGGGGGCACTTGCCCCTACTCTCGATCCGCCGTTATTTATCCCATTAAGTGATCCTTGCTGACACATATCGTCTTGTAACATCTGGAAAAGGAGCGGTTTGAATTAATTTGATTATTATAATTATTATTATTATTATTATCATATTATCATTTTTATCATTATTGTTATTATTTTTATCGTTAGTATTATTCTTAATATTATTATTATTATTTTCATTATTATTATTATTATTATTATTATTATTATTATCGCAAAAGGGTCTCAATCTGTCGTGCCAACAGTTATCAGATTAATTTAGTGAAAACTGAATTACAGGCCCTTCAGGTATATTTTTCTATAGATTATCACCAGTGTAACCTGGCTGCATTGATACAATGATTTGCCTAATGTTTACATTTCAACAGTCCCTCCTAGATAAAGTTTTGAAAGGATTAATAGAAGTGATCAATCCTTGTTCATCATAGAAGCCGTCCATTGCCATTTGTTGATATATTTGGATGAAGTATAGTTTTGAACAATATTATGTTTACTATCAATCTTATAACGTTTGTCCATTTTTTATTATGACAGAAAGTCAACTTTCCCTTCCTGCTTCGTCTTAACGGTGTACCAATAGTGAGTGTTAAATTGTACACTTGCGTTTGACTATATAGGAAAGAGTACGCCTCCAGTATAACAAAACATGAAGTGACTTGCTTAGAGTCCTAACAAATATGATCAAATCAATACCTTTGCAGATGATGCCATCGATGACAGTGTTGAGTAGAAGTCATCGTGATATCGAACGTGGAGTGTCAGCTTCTTCAGAAGAGTCATCTTACAGATGAACTGAGCGAGATCACGTGATGCAGAGGGACGTTCACTGAGATACCAATTAGTGATGTTAAGAGTCTCAATCTGTTATGATACCAACATTATGTTAAATGAATAATTACTAACAACCCATCAAAAATATATTCAAAATTCAGCAATTTGTTCAAAATCATATAAATATCGTTTCCACAATCAAAAAATCTTAACACAATCACATTGTATTTTGTAATGAGCTACAAGTCCTGACACCTGAAATTAGCACTAATTTCAATAGTTCCTGGATTCTTTTGAGACCGATATAATGCATAATGGTGTTAATTAATAACTGATAGGTAATGACAGAGGTGAGCAATAGTTTTCTTTTTTATTGATACAATCGGGACTGTGGGCATAACGAATAAAAAAAAGTTATTTTTGAGATCATATTGACCTGTTGACAGAGGGAGTAGTGGGTAAATATGAATGAAAGAAAGACTTGGCTCATTGTCTTAAGTCTTACAGAACAAAAGAGAATAAAACAAGAATGCAGAACGGTCGTAAACCATTCCTTAATCACAATACTCTTGAAGAAAAACTTGAGCTGTATTTGGGGGAGAACCTGACCACCCTGATAATGTTATCGACGAAATAATAGTTGTGAATCCATGACTGTCAGAAAGGAGGGGATTTTTCCCCCAGGCATATGATTCGGTAATCTTACTGACCCTACTATACATTTTCCCGGACATTTTCACGTCAGAATGAGTAAGGAGTAAGGGGGTGATCCACATACTGGATTTCAAGTCTTAAGCTGTTATAATAGTAACATTGTATTTGATACACTATTGCTGACATTATGCTACTTACAAATATGTTTACACTTTACATCATGATACAGTTGCCATCCTCGTTCATTTACAAAAGCAATATGTTATTCTGACATTGGATTGAAATAGTACTTGAAAAACTAATATTACATAACAGAAAATTGGGAAAACAAATATACATGGAACACTTTGCAGTTTCCAATATTGTACAGAAAAAATACAAACGGGGACGAAGAGCTTCGATTATTCATTTTGGTAGGTTCTTAAATTCAAATATTTAGTCTCATCAGTATTCAAAATTGAAATAGCTGTCTCTTCATTAGCAAGTCCGTAGCACTCTGAATTTTCTGATTAAATGAAGAAAAAAATATATATATTATTTACTATCAATCTAATAATCTTCACTCTGTTTTTGTATTATGACAGAAAGTTAGCTTTTTGGATCTACTTCCTGAAACGTTCAACTTTTCCTACCTGCTTTCCCTTAACGGTGTACCAATAGGGAGAGTTAAATTGTCCAATTGCGTTTGACTATATAGGAAAAAGAACACCTCCAGCATAACAAAACATGTAGTGATTTGCTAAGAGTCCTAACAAATATGATCAAATCAATACCTTTGCAGATGATGCCATCGATGACGATGTTGAGTAGAAGTCATCGTGATACTGACCGTAGAGTGTCAGGGCCTTCAGATGCGTCATCTTACAGATAAACTGAGCGAGATCACGTGATGCAGAGGAACTTTCACGGAGATCACAACCAGGGATGTAAAGAGTCTCTATCTGTTATGATACCAACATTATGTTATGAATAATTACTAAAAACCCATCAAAAATATATTCAAAATTCAGCAATTTGTTCAAAATCATATAAATGTCGTTGCCACAATTACAAATCTTAACACAATCACATTGTATTTTGTAATGAGCTACAAGTCCTGACACCTGAAATTAGCACTAATTTCAATAGTTCCTGGATTCTTTTGAGACCGATATAATGCATAATGGTGTTAATTAATAACTGATAGGTAATGGCAGAGGTGATCAGAAGGTTTTTTTTTTATTGATCCAATCGGGACTGTGGGAATAACGGATAAAGAAAATGATATTTTCTAGATCATATTGACCTGTTGACTGAGGGAGTAGTGGGTAAATATGAATGAAAGACGTGGGTCATGATCTTAAATGTTACAGAACAAAGGGGAATAAAACAATTAAGAGGGCAGAACGGTCGTAAACCATTCTTTAAATACAATACTCTTGAAGAAACACTTGAGCTTTATTCGGGGGACTCGGAACCTGAACACCCTGATAATGTTATCGACGAAATAATAGTTGTGAATCAATGACTGTCAGAAAGGAGGGATTTGTTCCCCAGGCATATGATTCGGTAATCTTTCTGACCCTACTACATTTTGACGTCAGAATGAGTAAAGGGTAGGGGGTTGATTCACATACTGGATTTCAAGTCTTAAGCTGTTATAATAGTAAAATTGTATTGGATACACAATTGCTGACATTACGCTACTTAAATATATGTTTACGCTTTACATCCTGATACAGTTGCCATCCTCATTCATTTATAAAATGAATATCTTATTTTGACATTTGATTGAATTAGTACATAAAAAAACTAATATTACATGATAGAAAATTGTGAAAACAAATATTCATGGAACACTTTGCAGTCTCTAACATGTTACACAAATAATAATAACGGGGACGAAGAGATTCGAATATTCATTTTTTCCAAAATTGAAATAGCTGTCTCTCCATTAGCAAGTCCGTAGCACTCCGATATTTCCGATTAAATGAAAAAAAATGTATATATTATTTACTATCAATCTTATAACTTTCACTCTCTTTTTGTATTATGACAGAAAGTTCACTTTTCGCATCCGCTTCCGGAAACGTTCAACTTTTCCTACCTGTTTTCTCTTAACGGTGTACCAATAGGGAGAGTTAAATTGTACACTTGCGTTTGATTAGATTGGAAAGAGTACACCTCCAGTATATCAAAACATGTAGTGATTTGCTAATGCTACGGTCACAAAGGTCCGTACGAACGATAATTTCGTACGAATCTCCGTTTTTCCATTGTCTTTCCGAATTTCCATTGTCTGAAAATCGTTCGTACGGCGTTCGTAGCAGTTCGTAATGGCATTTGTGACCGAGGCTTTAGAGTCCTAACAAATATGATCAAATCAATACCTTTGCAGATGATGCCATCGATGACGATGTTGAGTAGAAGTTGTCGTGATACTGACCGTTGAGTGTCAGGTCCTTCAGATGTGTCATCTTACAGATTAACTGAGCGAGATCACAGGATGCAGAGGGACGTTCACTGAGATCACAAGCAGGGATGTCAAGTCTCTCTATCTGTTATGATACCAACATTATGTTAAATGAATAATTACTAAAAACCCATCAAAAATATATTCAAAATTCAGCAATTTGTTCAAAATCATATAAATGTCGTTGCCACAATTACAAATCTTAACACAATCACATTGTATTTTGTAATGAGCTACAAGTCCTGACACCTGAAATTAGCACTAATTTCAATAGTTCCTGGATTCTTTCGAGACCGATATAATGCATAATGGTGTTAATTAATAACTGATAGGTAATGACAGAGGTGAGCAATAGTCTTCTTTTTTATTGATACAATCGGGACTGTGGGCATAACGGATAAAGAAAATGATATTTTTAAGATCATATGGACCTGTTGACAGAGGACGGTGGGTAAATTATGAATGAAAGACTTGGCTCATGGTCTTAAGTCTTTCAGAACAAAAGAGAATACAACAAGAATGCAGAATGGTCGTAAACCATTCCTTAATCACACTACTCTTGAAGAAAAACTTGAGCTGTATTTGGGGGAGAACCTGAACACCCTAATAATGTTATCGACGAAATAATAGTTGTGGATCCAAGACAGTCAGAGAGGAGGGGATTTTTTTTCCCCCAGGCATATGATACGGTAATCCTTATGACCCTAGTACATTTTGACGTCAGAATGAGTAAAGGGTAGGGGAGGGGGTTGATTCGAATACTGGATTTCAAGTCTTAAGCTGTTGTAATAGTAACATTGTATTGGATACACAATTGCTGACATTACGCTACTTAAATATATGTTTATGCTTTACATCCTGATACAGTTGCCATCCTCATTCATTTATAAAATTAACATCTTATTTTGACATTTGATTGATCAGTACATAAAAAACTAATATTACATGACAGAAAATTGTGAAAACAAATATTCATGGAACACTTTGCAATTTCCAACATGTTACACAAATAATACAAACGGGGACGAAGAGATTCGAATATTCATTTTTGTAGGTTTTTAAATTAAACTATTTAGTCTTATCAGTATTCACAATTGAAATAGCTGTCTCTTCATTAGCAAGTCCGTAGCACTCCGAATTTTCTGATTAAATGAAAAAAATTGTATATATTATTTACTATCAATCTAATAACCTTCACTCTGTTTTTGTATTATGACAGAAAGTTCACTTTTCGCATCCACTCCCCGAAACGTTCAGGTTTTCCTACCTGCTTTCCCTAATGCCCGCGTTACACTGTCCCGAAGTTGACATAAGATGGACACACGATGTAGTAAAATTTCAAATTCGGCTCTGATCGTAAACACATCGGGCCATATCGGGCTATTCGTGAGGGCATCTGAAGCAATTGTATGACCGCCGAGGCGATAAGTGCCCCTTTACAACTCTGACAATTTTCTTTTTAACAATGATACGTGCCCCTTTTCCTTTCTAATAAGGGACCTATCCCCTTTTCATAAATGCCCATTTTCAACTCTTATGAATGTCTCTATAAAAATATGATGGGTGCCCCAATTCCGTCGACAAATGCCCATTGATACCGTTCTCATAAGTGCCTTTTTTAATCCCTGGTGAGTGCCTCTTTTCAGGTATCAGAAATAGGTGTGTCATCCCTTTCGATAAGTGTCCCCTTTTCTTCTCTTATTAAACGTGCCACAAAGTGACTAAGGGCAATTCCCCCAAAAAAGCTCGCTCGCTACACTCACTTGCATTCGTAGATGATATAATTATGTTATTTATCAAAGGTCTTTTCAGTCTTCCGTTATGAGAATGTGAGTATAACCCCATCAGGATTGGATTTTATTCTCTTGATAAGATGTAATTTCTGCACTGCGACCACACATTTTTCCACGCTCGCATATGAATATTCAGACTATCACACCAAAGTATGATGCTTAAACAAAATCTTGTATGATGAATAATGAGAAATAAATATTGCAAGCATCCCAGTTAATGTAACCACAATGTAGGGGTATATACCGATGTCTAACAAATTTTATATTTTCGCTTTGACATTTCCCTTTGTAGGTGCCCTTATTACAGAAAGTGCCCTTTTTTGTTGTCCCTTCCCCCACTTTGGAAGTCGCTCCGACGCCCCTGCTCTGAGCATCATTAATCTCCGATCAGCAATTGAATTTCCCACCGTCGGTCGAAGGTTTTATACCATCGGGAGGTCACGTGACGCCTCCGTGACCTAGTTGGAACGCATCGTACTCTCTATACGACGTCGTGTAGCCATCGTGTGGCCTTCGTGTGGCCTTCGTGTGGCCTGCGGGTAAACTCCTTAATAAAAATTCACATCTTCGTGTTGCATTCGTGTGCGGTTCGGTGCCATCGTGTGACCCTCTGTAGGCATCGTACTTGCTTCGGCTGTTGGTTGGCTGTTGACCAAGTTCGGGGCCATCTTCGTGCGAAGTTCAAATTTCCTTCATCGTGTGTCCATCTTATGTCAACTTCGGGACAGTGTGACGCGGACATAACGATGTACCGATAGGGAGAGTAAAATTGTACACTTGCGTTTGACTATATCAGAAAGAGTACCCCTCCAGTATAACAAAACATGTTTCGATTTGCTTAGAGTTCTAAAATATAAAATAAAATCAATACCTTTGCAGATGATGCCATCGACGAAGATGTTGAGTAGAAGTTATCGTGAAAAAAGATCTCGTTATAATAACCAAATATCAGGCTCTTCAAATGTGGCATCTTACAGATGAACTGAGCGAGATCACGTGATGCAGAGGGACGTTCACTGAGATCCTGAGACTCGATTTTAAGAGTCTCAATCTGTTATGATAGTAATATCATGTCAAAAGAATAATTACCAACACCCACTAAAACTACAGTCAAGATTCAGCAATATGTTTAAATTTATATTAATATAACTGCCACAATGAAAAACTCTTAACACAATCATATATATTGTATAATGATGTACAAGTCTTGACACATGAAATTAGCACCATTTTCGATAGTTCTTGGATTCTTTTCAGACCGATATAACGGTGTTTATTCATAACTGATAGGTAATGACAGAGGTGATCTATGAGTTTTTGATTGATCCAATCGGGGCCTGTGGCATTGTGGATAAAGAAGATTATATTTTCTAGATCATATTGACCTGTTGACTGAGGAAGTAGTGGGGTTTGGCTCATGATCTAGAGTCTTACAGAACAAAGGAGGAAAAAAAGAAGTCATGACGTTCGCAAACCTGTCCTCAAACAGACTACTCTTGAAGGAAAACGTGTGCGTTCAATCAGGGGAACCTGAACACCCTGATTGTGTTTTATATTGACAACATGATATATTGATGGGACCACGATTGTCAGAAAGAAGGGATTTCCCAAGCCGTATGATTTGGTTATCTAACTGACTCTACTGCATTGGCACATCGTAATGGGTGAGGGGTGGGGTGATACACATAGTGGATGTCAAGTCTTAATCTGTAACAATAGTAAAAGTATGTTGGATATACAATTGGTGACATTACAGTACTTTAAAATATTGTTCAACATTACACCATGTTACGGTTGCCCTCCTATTTATTTACAAAAGCAATACGTTATTCTTACATTTGATTGAAACAGTACTTTGAAAATGTGATTTTACCAAACACAAAAGTGTCAAAACAAATAAATATGTACAATTTGCAGTTCCCAAAGGAATACAGAAATATAACCAATGGGGTTGAAGATATTTGATTTTACATTATTGTAGGTTCTTTTAATTATTCTATTTAGTCTCTTCAATATTCACAAATGAAAAAGCTGACTCTCCATCAGCAATTCTGTAGCACTCCCAATTGTCATATGAAATAAAAAAAATATCGTATATCTTATTCCGACTATCAATCTAATAATCTTCACTCTGTTTTTGTACACTGTATTATGACAGAAAGTTCACTTTTTGCATCCACTTCCTGAAACGTTCAACTTTTCCTACCTGATTCCCCTTAACGGTGTACCAATAGGGAGACTTAAATTGTACACTTGTGTTTGACTATATATGAAAGAGTACACCTCGAGTATAACAAAACATGTAGTGATTTGCTAAGAGTCCTAACAAATATGATAAAATCAATACCTTTGCAGATGATGCCATCGATGACGATGTTGAGTAGAAGTCATCGTGATACTGACCACGGAGTGTCAGGTCCTTCAAATGAGTCATCTTACAGAAGAACTGAGCGAAATCACTCGATGCAGAGGGACGTTCACTGAGATTCCAAGCAGGGATGTAAAGAGTCTCAATCTGTTATGATACCAACATTATGTTGAAAGAATAATTACCAACAACCCATCAAAACTATATTCAAACTTCAGCAATATGTTAAAAATAATATAAATGTCGTTGCCGCAATGAAATTAAATCTCAACACCTCCATATAATTTTGTAATGATGTTCAAGTCTTCACACCCAAAATTATCCCAAGTCTCAATAGTTCCTGTATTCTTTTGAGACTGATGTGGTGTTTATTCATTACTGATATGTAATGACAGAGGTGAACAGTATGTTTTGATTGATCCAATCAGGACTGCGACATGACTAACAGCAAGTGGGGGGGGGGGGCAGTAGCATATACTCAGAACACTACTGCAACTGGCCTGCACCATTTTCTGTTACCTCGTGTGAGTGCAAAAGAAGTGCAAGCACACTGAAGCGCTTGATCACACTTACATGAGAGCAAGTTAGTATGAGTCAAGACAGGCTACCATCGTTGGTACTTATTATGCAGACGTGGCACTCAGTGCCCCAAATTTTTTCCACTACCCCTAAAGTGCCTCTTTTTACATAGTAAAATACCCGCTTTATTTTGAAAATTTCCCCCTTTTCTATGTAGAAGTGCCCTTTCCTCTTTCATAAATGCCCCTTTCACCTGTGATAAATTTCCCTATTAGGATCTGATAGGTGCCCCTTTTCCGTTGTCATAAGTGTTGTTTTTTCATCTCTGGTGAGCGCCCCTTTTCAGGTGCGAGAAGTGCCCCACTTTCATCTCTTATGAATGCCTTTTTTTACTTTGCTCCTTTTCTTCTCTAATTTGTGTCCATTTCCCTTCTGATAAGTGCACGTTTCCTTTCTGCATCCCCATAGATACGCTACAGTTCTTGTGTAGAACTATCGAAGAACATGTATTATTTATTATATTTATTATACTAATAGAATAGTGATAGATTGTACCCCCCAAATCTCAACACTTTCATATTGTTTCAGATACCATACAATTGCCTATTTGTATAGAGAGAGAGAGAGAGAGTTCAACCACCAGATTGTATGCATCGAAAACAGACTTATTATTTCGTTTTTATGACAAACGTTTTACACGAACATGTAAATCTGTATCTGTGGACTACTCTGCCGCACATTTTTGGAGCATTAATTGAAATAAACGTTGGAACTTGACTGACATTCGTTTGAAGCAAACTGTGATTTTGTAAGTAAAATTTTGTTGAGTCCCATCTACTCCAATTCATGTGTACTGCTTTCTTTATTGACATTGATTAACATTGATCTTCGCTGTCGCTGCTCTCTTGCCTGGCATTCGAACCTGTATTGTTGTTGTTCACTGATTCGTTCTTCGCTTCTCTTGCCTGACGTTGATCTTCGCTGTCGCTGCACTCTTGCCTGGTATTCGAACCTGTATTGTTGTTGTTCAATGATTCGTTCTTTGCTTACATACAATGCCTCCTAAATCGGTCGCTTCAATGCTCAAGGAAATTCTTGCCAGTGATGATTTTCTCAGCTGTATATCGGAAGCTTTTGAAAAAAAACTTGGCAATATAATTGACAAAATCAACAATCAAGAAAATCTTATAAAACAACTTGAATCTGACACAAAGACCAACTCGAAGCTTCTGAGTAAACTCAATGACGATATGACCGATAACCACCAACGTTTGCTGACACGATGCGAAAAGTTGGAGTCAACTATCATGGACCTAGAAAATGAAAGAGATGGAAGAACACAACATATCACACGCCTGCAAACACAACTGGAAGCTAAAGAAGACAGTCTACAACACCTCACCAATGACATGAATAGCCTACATCAATACTCCAGAAGAAATTGCCTTCGCATTTTTAGCCTAAAACCGGAAACACCAAATGAAAGTACTGTTGAAATCATTATGGATGTCGCAAAGAAGATTGGAGTAAGCGTCAATACAGGCGACATCGACCGAAGCCACCGAGTTGGATCAGCGCCGACAGACAAGAGGAAGGGCCGCGCAGTCATTGTCAAATTTTGTTCCTACAAAAAACGCGAGCTCTTCATGAGAAGCAGAAGAAAGTTGAAAGGAACAGGACAGTCAATCCACGAGGATTTAACACCAAGGAACAGCGGTCTTCTGCATGAAGCGCAGAAGATTGATATAGTGACATCAGCATGGTCAATGGATGGCCGGATCTTCGTGGCTGTGACTAGCGAGAATGGAAAATCAAAGAAGCACCTCATTAGAAGTGCTGACGATCTGAGAAAGCTGGAAAAGAAATGAACACTGAAAACAGACACTGAAATCTAAAATGGCTCCTCTTAGCGGCTCTTCTATTTTCTCCACCGATTATTAACAGCTTTTTAAGATATTTTTTTTTACTATTTTACTCATTGTTACATATTGATATATTTGTTTGTAGTATTGTGTAGTTATGTCTTGCCAAAGTCTTGTTGCAAAATGTCTTGAGCATACTGATTTGGATACTTTACATGAATATTTATCACCGGCAGATCAGGATGGTGTCAGTAAGCCATCAATATCTTATCTTACACCCGAGGAATTTAGCACATTTATATTTGATAAAAAAACCACAAAATCTTTCAATCATAAACTATCCTTGCTTCATGTAAACATCAGAAGTTTAAGTTGTAACTAAGATGCAATGTCCTTATTTTTTAACTCTTTGAATATGCAAATGTCAGTGATTGGTATTACGGAAACATGGCTCACAGAAACATCACCCCAATCCTTGTATAACTTAGATAATTATGAGTTTGTTAATAATAATCGTTGCAATAGAAGAGGAGGTGGTACTGGAATTTTTATACGATCTAACATTTCTTTTAAGCGACGTCATGACTTAGATGTAAATACTTCTTATATAGAAAATACTTTCATTGAAATAGATAGTCACAGACTTTTAATTGGTGTTATTTACAGGCCACCGGACCAAGCAGTTGAACCGTTTTATAATTCTCTCTCAAATATTTTTGATATTGTAAATAAAGAAAACAAAACCTTGTATTTAATGGGAGATTATAATATTGATCTTCTTAAGGTGGGTAAAGTGCAATCTGTTAATGATTTTCTAGAGATGTTAATGTTGTATTCCATGTTCCCTCTTGTGAAATATCCGACTCGTGTAAACGAACACTCCATATCCCTGATTGATAACATTATTACAAATGATTCTTGCCAAACCCATGTAGGTATTATTTTATCTGAATTAAGCGACCACTTTCCTGTTTACTGTTTGTGCGAAAATGAAGTAAATACTTCAGATGAAATAATTTATGAAAGAAGAGATATACACGATAATAATACTTATAGATTTGCTTATTTGTTGGAATTACAACGATGGAATCTCAATGAAAATAATACTGATAAGAGTTATGATGATTTCACTAGACAATTCATGGATGCATATAACATTTGTTTTCCTATTGAATTTATATCTTTAAAAAAAAAGCGTAAGGACAAACCTTGGTTTACAAACGATATTCGTAAGTTAAATACAAAGAAAAATAGATTATATAAGTTATATTTGAAAAATCCTACTGTATATAGAAAGGATGTTTATAAAAAATGTCGTAATAAAGTAACGAACATGATAAAAAGTGCGAAAAGAGCGTATTATGGAAACAAATTTCGGAATAATAAAGGGAACATGAAAAAACATGGAACGTTATCAATCAGGCTCTTGGTAAGCAGAACAAGAAATCTGTTATCAAATCTATTCAATGTAAAGGAAAAAATATTACAACTGACATGGAAATTTGTAACATTTTGAATGAACATTTTGTAAACATTGGTCATAACTTGAACCTTTCTTTTTATCGTGCAATAATGATTTTAAAAATTATGTATTTCAAAATGATCAAACTGCATTTTTTAAACCTATTACTAGTAAAGAAATTATAGATATTGTAGACAAACTTAAGCCTAATTCTAGTACAGGTTATGATGAAATAGATATCAAAGTAATAAAACGGATTATACATAACATAAGTGAACATCTCAGTGCAATATTCAACCAATGCCTTAAATGTGGAGAGTTTCCTACATCGTTAAAGATAGCTCGAGTTACACCAATTTTTAAAAGTGGTCCACCAGAAGTGATGTCTAATTATCGTCCAATTTCTGTTTTACCTGTTTTTTCCAAAATTTTTGAAAGATGTATATATACCAGACTTTTAAATTTTATTACAAAGTGCAATATTATAAATAATAGCCAGTATGGATTTAGAGCAGGGCACTCAACATCTTCAGCTCTGATAGATTTTTTTCATAAAGTGGGAAGTGCAATAGATAATGAAGAAACAACAATTGGCTTATTCCTTGATCTCTCAAAAGCATTTGACACGCTTGACCATAGTATTTTGTTAGAGAAATTGTATATGTATTGAATCAAGGGTATAACATTGAAATTATTTAAAAGTTATTTATCAAATCGAAAACAATTTGTCACATTAAATAGAAACAAATCACAGTTACAGCTTATTAGATGTGGAGTGCCACAAGGTTCCATTCTTGGACCACTTTTATTTATTTTGTATATAAATGACATTGTTTATGCTTCAAATATTTTGAAATGTATTCTGTTCGCAGATGACACCAGTATTTTCCTTTCACACAAAAACAAACATACTCTTGAAACTACATTTAATATTGAGATTAGATTAATTGTTCAATGGTTTTACGCTAATAAACTTTCCATTAATGAAAAGAAAACAAATTTTATGATTTTTACCAAGAAGAAACTTAATAAAGATTCAATAACAATCAAACTTGGTAATGTAAATATTCAGAGAGTTTCTTCAGCAAGGTTCTTGGGTGTTTTTATTGATGATAACCTCTCTTGGTCTAATCATATTGGTAACATCTGCAACAAATTGTCTAAAAGTATTGGTGTCATGTTCAGATTGAAATCTCTTCCTAAAAATATTCTCAAAATGATATACTATGCAATTGTGTACCCTTACTTACATTATGCTATTATTGTCTGGGGCAATGCTGCTTTAATTTATCAAGATAGGTTGTTTAAATTGCAAAAACGTGCAATAAGAATTATTAATCATTCTTCTTTTCTTGCTCATACCAATCCAATTTTTAACTCATTAAACATGTTGCAATATAGGGATGTATATTTATTACAAGTAGGTGTTTTTATGTATTTATGTCATCACAATCTTCTTCCTGATTCCATTTCCAAGTTGTTTATATTAAACTGTAATATTCATAGTTATAATACTAGAAATGCTAACAAATTTCATTTGCCATTGACTCGTACATTACTAAACCAAAAAATAGTTATTTTCCAAGGACCGCTTCTGTGGAACACTCTTCCTCATCATATTTATAATTCTGCTAGTGTAAATGTATTTAAACGTAGGTATAAGACATTTCTTTTGGGTAAATTGCAGTAATCATTTGAATTCAAGACATATTTTATTTGTTTGTTTGTATGTTTATTCGTTGTCTTGATTTGCGTATTGTATAATGTTTAGTAGCGAATATATTTCATATTTTTAATTTTTAAAAAAAGGGTCAACCTTTATATAAGGATTATGTTTCCTGTCAGGTTGCAACCTATTCAGTTTATTTTATGTCTTTGTCTAATATGTTCTTAATGTTTGTTTTATGTTATATATTTGATTGTTATATGAAATGTTGTCTTTTTAACTGAATGAAATAAATTGAATTGAATTGAATTGAATTCTTTTGAGACTTATTGTACGTTGTAAGATGTACATTACGTAAAGATGTACATTACCGTAAAGATGTACATTGTGTAAAGTTGTACATTGCGTAAAGATGTAAAAGGAAAACATTACTCGGTGATTTAGTGAATAATCGATACATTGACCTAACAAGGGAGAGAGGGGGTAGTATCATACTTATATGTTGAGAAGTATGATATGACATCGTGGAATTAACGATGAGAGTAATTTAACTTCAGTTAAACGGATATGAGATGCAATGACCTGGTCCTAGATCACTGGCGTACTGGTGGGGCTTGGGGGAGCACTAGCCCCAAAAAAAAAAAAAAATTAAACCATGACTTATTTTGTGATTTATAAATGTTCGTGATATCACATGATTTTCAATAAAATGCGCGTTTCTCCATTTCTGTTGCAAACTGACACATTCCCAAATAGCCATGAAGAGCATATGTTTTTATAGTCACTAATGGGCCTTAGTGGCCACTAACATTAACACTAGTAAATAACCGTATATCCAGTTTAGCGAAAAGTCTGGATACCCGTATTTCCGGCCTAGAGAAGAGCTTAGAGAAGATCGCGGCAGCTCTAGGCGGTACGCGGGGATACGCAGTCGCCTGCGCCCGGGGTTTGTTTTGGATGTGTCGAGGAGGGTCATTTAAGGAGGGAATGTTCCACAGAGGCGGATCCAGGGGCAGGCGGGCCTTGCCCCCGCAAAGAAAAAGAAAAAGAGAGAGACAGAAGGAAAAGAAGGAAAGGGAAAGAGGAGAGAAAGGGAAAGAAAGAAGAGGAAGAAGAAAAGAAAATGGGGAAAAGGAGATCAGGGGACCGAAAGGGCCTTGCCTCCCAGGCTGTTGCCCCCATCACAAAAATAAGAGAGAAGGAAGGAAAGGGAAAGAAAAAAGGAAAAGAGGAGGGAAACAACAATCTCGCAAATATAGCGATTTTATGCTCTCATATATAAGAGCAGAAATTTGTTGCGACAAACTCCTACTAGAAACTATATAGTAGCGAAATCTGAAATAGCGAGTAAGAGAGAGGGGAGAGAGAGAGGGCGAGAGAGAGAGTGAGAGAAAAATGTAGATAGGAAATAAAAGAAGAAAGAGAGAGAGGGAGAGAGATATATTATAGAGAGGAAATAAAAGAAGGTCGTAGCGAGAGAAAGAGATGTAAAGGGGAAATAAAAGGAGAAGGTAATAGAGTGAGACGTAGAGAGGTAATAAAAGAAGTTCGTAGATAGAGAGAGAGGGGGCTAGAGAGGAAATAAAGAAGATAGAAGAGGAGAGAGATATTGAGTGGAAATAACAGAAGATAGCGAGCGAGAGGGAGAGAGATATATGTAGAGAGGAAATAGGGAAAGAGAGCGAGAGGGAAAGAGATGTAGAACGGAAATAAAAAAGGAGAAGATAGAGAGAGAGATTGAAAATAAAAGGAGAAGAAAGAGATATATAAATATATATAATTACAGGAGATCGGAGAGAGAGAGAGAGAGATGTAGAGAGGAAATAAAAGGAGATGATAGATAGATAGAGAGAGAGAGAGATGTAGAGAGGAAATAAAAGAAGATAGAGAGAGATATAGCGTGGAAATAAAAGATAGAGAGAGAGAGAGAGGGGAGAGAGAGAGGGCGAGAGAGAGTGAGAGAAAATATGTAGAGAGGATATAAAAGAAGATAGAGAGAGGGAGAGAGATATATTATAGAGAGGAAATAAAGGAAGGTCGTAGCGAGAGAAAGAGATGTAGAGGGGAAATAAAAGGAGATGATAGATAGATAGAGAGAGAGAGACAGATGTAGAGAGGAAATAAAAGAAGATAGAGAGAGATATAGCGTGGAAATAAAAGAAGATAGAGAGAGAGAGAGAGAGAGGGGAGAGAGAGAGGGCGAGAGAGAGTGAGAGAAAATATGTAGAGAGGATATAAAAGAAGATAGAGAGAGGGAGAGAGATATATTATAGAGAGGAAATAAAGGAAGGTCGTAGCGAGAAAAAGAGATGTAGAGGGGAAATAAAAGGAGAAGATAATAGAGTGAGACCAACAAAAGAAGGTCGTAGATAGAGAGAGGATGTAGAGAGGAAATAAAGAAGATAGAAGAGGAGAGAGATGTAGAGCGGAAATAACAGAAGATAGCGAGCGAGAGGGAGAGAGAGAGATATGTAGAGAGGAAATAGGGAAAGAGAGCGAGAGGGAGAGAGATGTAGAGCGGAAATAAAAGGAGAAGATAGAGAGAGATTGAAAATAAAAGGAGAAGAGAGAGATATATAAATATATATATAGGAGATTGGAGAGAGAGAGATGTAGAGAGGAAAAAAAAGGAGATGATAGAGAGAGAGAGAGAGATGTAGGGAGGAAATAAAAGGAGATGATAGAGAGAGAGAGAGAGAGAGGGAGATTCAGAGAGGAAATAAAAGAAGATAGAGAGAGATATAGCGTGGAAATAAAAGAAGATAGAGAGAGGGAGGGAGAGAGAGAGGGCGAGAGAGTGAGAGAAAATGTAGAGAGGAAATAAAAGAAGATGGAGAGAGGGAGAGATATATATTATAGAGAGGAAATAAAAGAAGGTCGTGGCGAGAGAAAGAGATGAGGGGAAATAAAAGGAAAAGATAAAAAAGTGGGAAGTAGAGAGGTAATAAAGAAGGTCGTAGAATGTCGTAGATACCCCTACATGGGGTACTAAACAGTAGTGTATTGAATGGATGTCACGAACAATACACGGGA
Organism: Mesocentrotus franciscanus; assembly: GCA_037976565.1. Classification (NCBI taxonomy): domain Eukaryota; kingdom Metazoa; phylum Echinodermata; class Echinoidea; order Camarodonta; family Strongylocentrotidae; genus Mesocentrotus; species Mesocentrotus franciscanus. The sequence continues at coordinate 16,540,396 of CP137671.1, read as the reverse complement.
TAACGCTTCCCTCTTCACCTTTGACATTGTTCCTTTGAGCATTCAAAGTTGCCTTTGCCCTACCCCGCCGGCCTCCATGGGGGTATTAAACAGTAGTGTATTGAATGGATGTCACGAACAATACACGGGATAACGCTTCCCCTTTGTTCCTCGACCTCCCCTCCCCTTCTCGCTATGGCTACTTTGCGTTCACATATTATGCGCCATAAATTATTATGTTAGTGATTGTGATAGATTTTGAGCGAAAGAATCGAAATTAGATAACCAAAAAGTGTTAAACAGGAAAAAAAGAACAACAAAATCATATTGCTACTTTATAGTTTAAGTTGACATAAATGCAAGTGAAGGAAGATGGGTATCATATTTAGAGTTCAGAAATAAACAATATGAAATGAAACAATAAGAGTAATCGAGAGGGAGGAAGGAGATGAATTAAGACAAAAAAATACATTGGAAACCACTAAACACAAATACTTTTCTGTAACACTTTATGAACACTTAAACACGCACATTTTAATTCTAAATTCCATCTGATCATTTGTTACAAAACAATTTCCCCAAGATTATAAACATACAACCAACTGTAGACTTATAGAACGTGCAAACTCGACAGCCGACCAAAACATGTAATTATAATTGAGACATTAAACCCTTAAAACGTAAATACATGTACTTGAACGGGGTGTATTGCACATCCCTAAACATAGTTTTCTCATTTATAAACACTTAAAACACGATGAATAACACATATGACGTGTTTATTATCACCCATATGCGTTTATATTGTGTTTAAGTTAAACACAAACTTGAACAAATGTTTCAAAATCTGAGTGATTTATAAACACTCAAGTGTAAGTTTGTGCTGATTATGAGCTATGAACATGTTATAGGTGTTTATATATGTGATCATATAATGTACGATACACCTTATCAAAGTAGATATGTTTTGAGGGTTTATGCGTCACCTATATATAATTAAATATTTTGATCGGCTTATAGTGTACGTATTAACCCGTTCCTAGGTAGGTGAATGACGCGTCTTTACAAGCCTAAAATTGCCTTTCTCTGCCACTAATTCTCTAAACTAGTGGATTTGAGGTATTTTCAAAGTATATAATATCATTTTCCATTGCTCCTGTTTTTGTACTTTCATATTATTCATTATAATTGTACTTTTCATAAGCATGTCAAGTTTTCTCTCACATGAAATTCGTATAGCAGCTGCGTATACAGCTCCGCAATGTCTGTCCCACAAATATTGACTTTCGCTTGAGACCTTTCCATACACAGAATACTGATACTGCTAGTACCTCATTGGGAGCAGCGTAATCCGCGCTCGCCCTGTAGAAGCTTATGACGGCACGAACCCTAATGCCTTACTTCCGTTCTTCTATTGTTGGAGTTTACAACCATGACAACGAACTTTACCCATGGCCACGTTCATTGTTCCTCTTACGTAACTTAGCTGTAGGGGCCTAAGACATAACTCTTTTCGTGTATTCTATATAGGTCTAAAATACTTTCAAATATTTCTATGTCATTTTTTGGTTGTATATACTTTGTCAATACATACAAACTATAATTGTCAAAATTTGCCAATACTTACAAACTATTACGTTTCCCTTATCATCTTCTGCTCTAGAATTAAATCTTTTTTAACAATTTGTTGTGTCCTTTTCATATTTTTCTTGTCTCCCTTTTCAAGATTTCTTCGGTTTTGGTTGGGTATTATGTTATTCATTTTTTTAAATAAAAGAGAAAGTTTTATTCTTTCTCTTTAATGTTGTCCACCTTCTTCTAGATAACCCTTTTGTGCTAAAGTATAATGTCCGATGTATATTATTTCTGTCAATAACATAAATGAACGTATCATTTTATTTGACGCAACAAAGATTTACATTCAAAATCAAAATTTTACTTTCTATAATTTTTGTACAGTAGTATTCTTCTCATTTCGACCCCATTTTCGTTCCCTATAATAAATATAAGGTATATGTGTACATTATCAGGGATATGTTATAATAATTTATTTCAAGGTAGGAATGATGCCGGCATACTAGCAAATGTCGGAATAGAAAACAACATGAAAGATGAAGATGGAAAACGACATTGACAGAAAGACAGAGAGAGAAAGACAGACATACATACGGACAGTGGGAGAGAGACAGAAAAAGAGGGGGGGGGGATAGAAAGTTGGACGTAGTCTGTACTGTATTTATTATTATGATATTTGTCTCTCCGAATCTCCGATCCCCCAGCTCTGATGTTTTTGTTAGTTACTTTCTTTTTGTTTGTTTATATCTTTTCGCTAAAGTATAATGTCCGACGTATATAAGTAACGTCAATATCATAGCATAATAAACATGTTTGTTCATATCATTTTGATACAATACAGACTTACATTAAAAAGTTTTACTTTTTATAATTATTGTACAGTAATATTCTTCTCATTTCGAAATCATCAGGCGCTCGTTAGTGTTTTCCTTCTCCATATCGAGGTTATGGTATAATAATTTATCTCAAGATCGAAAGGAATACTTTTGGAATGACAGCAAATAGCGGAACGGAAAACAGTACCAAAGATGAAGATAGAAAATGGCGCTGAGAAAGCGAGCAAGAGAGATAGAGAAAGACATACAGAGAGCGAAACAATCATTTCTCATGTCATCTTTTCGTCTGTGACATTTTACTAAGTCACATTTTTATTATTCCTTTATCTTTCCATGATTGTTAGATTTGAATGAATATTTCAGATAGGGTCAAATCTGGTTCTACGTTATAATTATGATCAGCTATTTTTATTTAGGAGTAAGTCGAAACGCGATCTCATCAAAAAATCGCGGAACAGAAAACACCATGAGAGATGAAGATAATAAATGACGTTGAGAAAACGAGAGAGAGAGAGAGAGAAGTTGGACGTATTGTTATTTATTATTATGCTATTTGTCTCTCCGATCAATACCCACAGCCCCCGCTGTGGTTTCCTCTTTAGTTTCTTTTTTTAATCATGATTTACACTCAACAATTTGTATAATTATTGTACAGTAATATTCTTCTTATTTCGATATCATCAGGCGCTCGTTCCGTGTTTTCCTTCTCCATATCGAGTTTATGGTATAATAGTTTATCTCAAGATCGAAAGGAATACTTTCAGAATAAAAGCAAATAGCGGAACGGAAAACAGTACCAGGGATAAAGATGGCAAATGGAGCTGAAAAAGCGAGCAAGAGAGAGAGAGAGAGAAATACAGAGAGAGAAAAAGAGAGAGAAAAAGAGAAAGAAGAAAAAAAAGCTATAAAGAGTGAGAGACAAAGAAAGAGACAGAGAAAGAAACAATCATTTCTCATGTCACCTTTTCGTCTGTGACATTTTACTAAATCACATTTGTATTTTTCCTTTATTCTTTTTACATGGTTGTTAAATATTTGAATGAATATTTCAGAAAGGGTCAAATTTAGTTCTACGTTATAATTATGATCAGCTATTTTTATTTAGGAGTACGTCGAAACGCGATCTCATCAAAAATCGCGGAACAGAAGACACTACGAGATATGAAGCTGGAAAACGACATTGAGAAAACGAGAGAGGGAGAAAGTAGGGCATATTGTTATTTATTATTACGCTATTCGTCTCTCCGATCAGCCCCACCCCACCCGCTCTAGATTACTCTTTCAGTTAGTTTCCATTCATCATGATTTACATTCAAAAGTTTTACTTTTTATAATTATTGTACAGTAATATTCTTCTTATTTCGATATCATAATGCGCTCGTTCCGTGTTTTTCTTCTCCATATCGTTACGGTATAATAATTTATCTCAAGATCGAAAGGAATAATTTCGGAATAAAAGCAAATAGCGGAACGGAAAACAGTACCAGAGATGAAGATGGAAAATGGCGCTGAGAAAGCGAGCGAGAGAGAGAGAGAGAGAGAGAGAGAGAGAGAGACATACAGAGAGAGGAAAAGAGAGAGAAACCATGATTTCTCATAATCATCTGTTTGAAACATTTAGCATCATCACATCTTTTTGCTCATTCCTTTATCTTGCAGGATTGTTATATCTTTGAATTATTCTTTCAAATAGGGTAAAATCTGGTTCTACGTTATTTGTTTAATAACAATTTTTATTTGGGAGTACTTCGGAACGTGATCCCGTGTACATTCTTTGAAAACAGTAACGACGATTGCTAAACAACAAGACCCCCAAGGGTTATCTGAACCCGATATACAAGTAGAGTTGTACACTTTACAAGGATTAATGTGAATAAATCTATACCCTTCCGCTCTTCTATTGTTGGAGTTTATAACCATGACAACGACCTTTACCCTCGGCCACGTCGATTGTTCCTCTTACGTAACTTAGCTGTATGATCTGCGCAAGCGCTATGTTCCTGCTCGTCGAAGCCACTGGCCAGGCTTGAACGAACACGCATTGTACGTGCCGCTGAACGCACGCACTGGTCGAGTCTTTGATTTTTATTCTCGTTTGTGAGGCGGCTATCCGGCTGAATCTGTCGGGGTAACAATGGCATCTTGAGGGTTCAAAGTTGCCTTTGCCCTACCCCGCCGGCCTACATGGGGGTATTAAACAGTAGTGTATTGGACGGATGTCACGAACAATACACGGGATAACGCTTCGCCTTTGTTCCTCGACCCCCCTCCCCATTCCCCTCTCTATTAAACTAATAAACTCGCATTTGACGCTACGGCTACTTTGCGTTCACATATTATGCGCCATAGATTTTGAGCGAAAGAATCGAAATTAGATAACCAAACAGGGAAAGAAGGACAACAAAATCATATTGCTAGTTTATAGTTTAAGTTGACATTAATTCAAGCGAAGCAAAATGGAAATTATATTTAGATTTCAGAAATGAACAATACGAAATGAAACAATAGGAGTGATCGAGAGGGAGGAAAAAAGGGGGAAGGAGATATATTAAGACAAACAAAATAGAATAGGATCGTAGGAGGGATTTCAATAAAAGAATAAAGTAACATGAAAAAAATAAACAAAGACCCAAAGTCTTCCAAAGTTCTGTCCTCAGATCTATGAAATCAAAAGAATTTAACACATTTACACTGCTATAAAACAAATTAACCAAGAAACAATAACACAAAAAAACGAAAGGGCAAACGAAACCTCTGAAACGTTTTGAGATTTTATGAATTATATCCTTTGTAATTCTTTTCTAAACTTGATAAAGAATGGCCTTTTTCTAATAAACTGAAGACGATAATTCCACAGCTTTGGATCACTTTATGTAATTATGGTTTGATAAGGAACGTAATGAAATTTTGGTATCCGAATGTGAGTGGGTCGCCAGGTGGAGTATATAATTGAGAGGTGCAACAGAACAATTCTCCTGAAAACAATCTATTAAAAAGTTGGGGTGCAAATTGCGCAAATACGAGAACATAAAATTGACTACTCTCAACATGTCGGGCCTATATATCTGGAACATCAACTGATTAATTAGTTAGAAAGATAAAGGCACATTAGCCACCTTCACGATTATGACAATAATAATAGCTACTTTTCATTAACATTGTGATTGAACATGTTTATCGAGTTTCATTGAAGTAAATGCATCATATTATTTGTGTGAAATGTTCACTGTCAATCATTTGACAGAAGAGCAATGATATATAGCCCAAGTACATGTAAGTCTTTCCATCAAATACTATGTTCGTCCATGATGTTGAGTTCAGTGTATAGCGTTAAAGCTAGTATTAAATAGTTTATAGCCGACGAAAAGCTCTTTTCACTTTAGTCAGCCCCACCGTTTATCACAGGCCGCCGATCCATTAGAGTTCAGAAATAAACAATATGAAATTAACAATATGAGTAATCGAGAGGGAGGAAAAAAGGGAGGAAGGAGATGATTTGAGACAAAATAATACATTGGAAAACTACTTAACACAAATACTTTTCTGTCGCACTTTATAAACACTTAAACACGCACATTAATTGAAAGTATGTTAATTTGGTTATATATTTGCAGAAACAGCCGGAAAGTGATTGTTATACCATGTTATTTTGTGCATGATTAATAAATTTGAATTTAATTAAATTTTAAATATGAATTCCATTTGATCATTTGTTACCTTAGAAACCAATACAAAATAATTTCCCAAGAATATAAAAATTCAACCAACTGTAGACTTATAGAACGTGCAAACTCGAGAGCCGATCAAAACATGTAATTATAATTGAGACATTAAACCCTTAAAACGTAAATACATGTACTTGAACGGGGTGTATTGCACATCCCTAAACATAGTTTTCTCATTTATAAACACGATGAATAACACATATGACGTGTTTATTATCACCCACAATGTGTTTATTTCTTGTTTAATGTAAACACAAACTTGAACAAATGTTTCAAAATCTGAGTGATTTATAAACACTCAAGTGTAAGTTTGTGCTGATTATGAGCTATGAACATGTTATAGGTGTTTATATATGTGATCATATAATGTACGAAACACCTCATCAAAGTAGATATGTTTTGAGGGTTTATGCGTCACCTATATAATAATTAAATATTTTGATCGGCGTATAGTATACGTAATAATAGAGGTATAACAATGGCATCTCCAGCATTCAAATATACCTTTGCCATACCCCGCCGGCCTACAAGGCCAAGGGGGTACTAAACAGTACTGTATTGAATGGATGTCACGAACAATACACGGGATAACGCTTCCTCTTCACCTTTGACATTGTTCCTTTGAGCATTCAAAGTTGCCTTTGCCCTACCCCGCCGGCCTACATGGGGTATTAAACAGTAGTGTATTGAATGGATGTCACGAACAATACACGGGATAACGCTTCCTCTTCACCTTTGACATTGTTCCTTTGAGCATTCAAAGTTGCCTTTGCCCTACCCCGCCGGCCTACATGGGGTATTAAACAGTAGTGTATTGAATGGATGTCACGAACAACACACGGGATAATGCTTCCCTTTGTTCCTCGACCCCACTCCCACCCATTCCCCTCTCTATTAAACTAATAAACTCGCCTTTCACGCTATGGCTACTTTGCGTTCACATATTATGCGCCATAAATTATTATGTTAGTGATTGTGATAGATTTTAAGCGAAATAATCGAAATTAGGTAACAAAAAGTGTTAAACAGGGAAAAAAGAACAACAAAATCATATTGCTTGTTTAAAGTTTAAGTTCAAATAAATACAAGTGAAGGAAGATGGGTATCATAATATTTAGAGTTCAGAAATAAATAATATGAAATGAAACAATAGGGTGATCAAGAAGGAGGAAAAGAAGAGAGGAAGGAGATGAATTAAGACAAAAATAATAAACCACTAAACACAAATACTTTTCTGTAACATGTTATACATTTTAAATTCTAATTTGATCATTTGTTACCCTAGAAACCAATACAAAACAATTTCCCAAGATTATAAACATACAACCAACTGTAGACTTATAGAACGTGCAAACTCGAGAGCCGATCAAAACATACTTTAGCAAAAATATGTAAACATGATAAAAATGAACTAAAGAAGAATCCAGGGCGGGGGGGGGGCTCGGTAATAGGAGAGACAAATAGCATAATAATAAATACAGTACAGACTATATAATGTCTAACTAAAAAAATGAGAGCATGTTTCGACATAGATCTAGGCCTTTTCCTTCTAATAAAAATCGTTAATCACGTAACGCAGAACCAGATTTTACCCTATCTGAAATATTCATTCAAAGATATAACAATCATGGAAAGATAAAGGAATAAACAAGAAGATGTGATTCAGTAAAATGTCACAGACGAAAAGATGATAGGAGAACTGAGTGCTCTCTCAACGCCGTTTTCCATCTCCATCTCTCGTTCTGCTTTCCGTTCCACTATTTGTTTTTATTCCAAGATTATATTCCTTTCGATTTTGAGAAAAAATATTATACCATAACTTTGATATGAATAAGGAAAAAACGGAACGAACGGCTGATATCGAAATGAGAAGTATATTACTGTACAAACTAAGTACAGACTATACGTCAATTGTTCTTGCTCCCTCCTCTCACTCTCTCTCTCTCCACTCTCTCTGTCTATCTGTCAATGTCGTTTTCCATCTTCATCTTTCATATTGTTTTCTAATCCGCCATTTGCTTGTATGCCAGCATCATTCCTTCTTTGAGATAAATTATTATAAAATATCCCTGATGATGAACACATATACCTTATATATTATAGGAAACGAAAATAGAAAACAAAATTATTCTAAGAGTAGTGTATTGAATGGAAGTACCGAACAATAAAATATGAATTTTCCGCCCCCTAAGTTTCAAATCAATTTTGCGCCAATTAAATAAAATATACATTTTCCGCCCCCTAAGTTTCAGATCAAATTTGCACCCCCTCAATAAAATATACATTTTCCGCCCCCTAAGTTTCAGATCAATTTTGCGCCCCCCTTAATAAAATATAGATGTTCCGCCCCCCTTAGTTTTAGATCGATTTTTTGCCCCCTCAATAAAATATAAATTTTCCGTCCCCTAAGTTTCAGATTAATTTTCGCCCCCTAAGTTTCAGTTCAATTTTGCGCCCCCTCAATAAAATATTCATTTTCCGCCCAAGTTTCAGATTAATTTTCGCCCCCTAAGTTTCAGATCAATTTTGCGCCCCCTCAATAAAATATAAATGTTCCGCCTCCTAAGTTTCAGATCAATTTTGCGCCCCCTCAATTAAATATACATTTTCCGCCCCTAAGTTTCAGATCAATTTTGCGCCCCTCAATAAAATATAAATATCCGTCCCCCTTAGTTTCAGATTAATTTTCGCCCCTAAGTTTCAGATCAATTTTGAGCCCTCAATAAAATATAAATGTTCCGCCCCTAAGTTTCAGATCAATTTTGCGCCCCCTCAATAAAATATACATTTTCCACCCCCTAAGTTTCACATTGCGCCCTCTTGATAAAATATGAATTTTCCGCCCCCTCAATAAAATATAAATTTTCCGCCCCTAAGTTTCAGATCAATTTTGTGCCCCCTCAATAAAATATCATACAATCGGATTGGTTTATGAAATCTCTAAAACCTCTAAAATGACAATTGCGATTTCGAAACCCTTCTCCGTATTACTCATATTTGTTCGGAACAAATGCGATCACCGCCATAATTTTATCAATTGATATAAAGTTCTTAAGGAAATTTCGCCTAGAAAGCTAAAAACATGATAAATGGGATCACTGATATAATGGTTATCATTGCAACTCGCAGATGCTTATTAAAATGCAATATATGCCTGTGCCGACTGCGTGCGGAGCGCAATATTAGGATTTTTAAACACCCATGCGGTAAGCTACACATGCTCGGTGCGTGCAGCATGCTCAGACTTTCTTGCGTACGCAGGCGGCATGGGGTAATCAGTTGATTGAGTGAAGCAAGCCGGGTGCAGGCGCACGGGGATAAACTTCAGCGCTAAGCTACGCATGCTCGGTGCGTGCAGCATGCTCAGACTGTCTTGCCTACGCAGGCGGCATGGGGTAATCAGTTGATAGAGTGAAGCTAGCCGGATGCGTGCGGCATGAAAGATTAGGGCATGCCATTGGCGTGCGACCCATGCTCCGTGATTTACAAATGTTGCTGAAATGACACATTATTTTCCGAGATTTTTCCTCACTTTTTAGTAAATTATACATTTTTTTTGCGTGTGTTGGAAAAATACAAATTCCTAAATTTACAGTCAGGCAAGAAATATGCTTATTTAGAGGCCTTCATGACAGGGCCCGCAGAATGACGGGGCTCCGGGGCCTCGAGCTCCGCCCCCCCCCACTTTTTTGGAAAAAGTATACTAAAGAGAAATAGAAAGAAAGAGAGAAAGAAAGAAAAAATAGTGACTTGCCAGTGTCACAAAATAATGAGTTATCAATATATGCTCATCTGACAGTGATTAAATGCCTAAAACCCCTGAGCTTCCGGAGGCTCTGCATGTCCCCTGGATCCCACCTAGGGCCATAAAGCGGGCCCCTGGATGCTCATCTAACGGTAATTTAATGCCTAAAAACCACAAACTTCTGGGGACCCCACGCCATTTAGTGTCCTGCCAGTGTCACAAATAAAGGTATCAAAAAAATGCTCATCTGACCGTAATTAAACGCCTAAAACCCCTGAGCTTCCGGGGGCTCTGCCCCTGGACCTAACCAAGGGCCCTAAGGCGAGCCCATGGATACTCATCTGACCGTTATGTAATGCCTCAAACCCTTGAGCTTCCGGGGGCTCCGCCCGCTGGGCCCCACGCCAATAAGTGACCTGCCAGTGTCCCAAATAAGGTATCAAAATATGCTGATCTGACCGTAATTAAATGCCTAAAACCCCTGAGCTTCCGGGGGCTCCGCCCTCTCGACCCCACCAGGGGCCTTAAGGCGGCCCCTGTGGGCTTATCTGACAGTTATAAAATGCCTGGCACCCCTGAGCTTTTGGGGGCTCCGCCCCCTGGACCCCACGCCAATTAGTGTCCTGCCAGTGTCACAAATAAGGTATCAAAATAAGCTCATCTGACCGTAATTAAACGCCAAAAACCCCTCAGCTTCCAGAGCCTCTGCCCCCTGGACCTAACCAAGGGCCCTAAAGCGGTCCCCTGGATACTCATGTGACCGTTATTCAATGCCTAAAACCCTTGAGCTTCCGGGGGCTCCGCCCCCTGGACCCCACGCCAATTAGTGTCCTGCCAGTGTCACAAAAAAGATATCAAAATATGCTCATCTGACCGTAATTAAACGCCTAAAACCCCTGAGCTTCCAGGGGCTCTGCCCCCTGGACCCTACCAATGGCCCTAAGGCGGGCCCCTGGATACACATTTGACCGTAATTTATTGCCTAAAACCCCTGAGCTTCTGGGGGTCCGCCCCCTGGACCCCACGCCGATTAGTGACCTGCCAGTGTCACAAAGAGGTTATCAAAATATGCTCATCTGACCGTAATTAAATGCCTAAAACCCCTGAGCTTCCGGGGGCTCCGCCCTCTCGACCCCACCAGGGGCCTTAAGGCGGCCCCTGTGGGCTCATCTGACAGTTATAAAATGCCTAAAACCCTGAGCTTTGGGGCTCCGCCCCTGGACCCCACGCCAATTAGTGTCCTGCCAGTGTCACAAATAAGGTATCAAAATATGCTCATCTGACCGTAATTAAACGCCAAAACCCTGAGCTTCCAGAGGCTCTGCCCCTGGACCTAACCAAGGGCCCTAAAGCGGTCCCCTGGATACTCATCTGACCGTTATTCAATGCCTAAAACCCTGAGCTTCGGGGCTCCCCCTGGACCCCACGCCAATTAGTGTCCTGCCAGTGTCACAAAAAGATATCAAAATATGCTCATCTGACCGTAATTAAACGCCTAAAACCCCTGAGCTTCCAGGGGCTCTGCCCCCTGGACCCTACCAATGGCCCTAAGGCGGGCCCCTGGATACTCATTTGACCGTAATTTATTGCCTAAAACCCCTGAGCTTCTGGGGGCTCCGCCCCCTGGACCCCACGCCAATTAGTGACCTGCCAGTGTCACAAAGAGGTTATCAAAATATGCTCATCTGACCGTAGTTAAATGCCTAAAACCCGAGAGCTTCCAGGGCTCTGCCCTCTGACCCACCTAGGCCCTAAAACGGGCCCCTAGATGCTCATCTGACGGTAATTTTATGCCTAAAACCCCTGAACTTCCGGTGGCTCTGCCCCCTGGACCTAACCAAGGGCCCGTAAGCGGGCCCCTGGATACTCATCTGACCGTTATTCAATGCCTAAAACCCTTGAGCTTCCGGGGGCTCCGCCCGCTGGGCCCCACGCCAATAAGTGACCTGCCAGTGTCCCAAATAAGGTATCAAAATATGCTCATCTGACCGTAATTAAATGCCTAAAACCCCTGAGCTTCCGGAGGCTCTGCCCCCTCGACCCCACCAGGGGCCTTAAGGCGGCCCCTGTGGGCTTATCTGACAGTTATAAAATGCCTGGCACCCCTGAGCTTTTGGGGCTCCGCCCCTGGACCCCACGCCAATTAGTGTCCTGCCAGTGTCACAAATAAGGTATCAAAATATGCTCATCTGACCGTAATTAAACGCCTAAAACCCTGAGCTTCCGGAGCCTCTGCCCCCTGGACCTAACCAAGGGCCCTAAAGCGGTCCCCTGGATACTCATCTGACCGTTATTCAATGCCTAAAACCCTTGAGCTTGGCTCCGCCCTGGACCCCACGCCAATTAGTGTCCTGCCAGTGTCACAAAAAAGATATCAAAATATGCTCATCTGACCGTAATTAAACGCCTAAAACCCCTGAGCTTCCAGGGGCTCTGCCCCCTGGCCCCAACCAATGGCCCTAAGTCAGGCCCCTGGATACTCATCTAACAGTAATTCATTGCCTAAAACCCCTGAACTTCCGGGGGCTCCGCCCCCTGGACCCCACGCCAATTAGTGACCTGCCAGTGTCACAAATAGTGTATCAAAATATGCTCATCTGACCGTAATTAAATGCCAAAAACCCCTGAGCTTCCGGGGGCTCTGCCCCCTCGACCCCACTATGGGCCTAAGGCGAGCCCCTGAATGCTCAATGACCGTTATAAAATGCCTCAAATCTCTGAGTCTCAGGGGGCTAAGCCCCCTGAACCCCACGCCAATTAGTGACCTGCCAGTGTCATGAATAAGGTATCAAAAATATGCTCATCTGACCGTAATTAAACGCCTAAAACCCCTGAGCTTCCGGAGGCTCTGCCCCCTGGACCCTACCAATGGCCCTAAGTCAGGCCCCTGGATACTCATCTAACAGTAATTCATTGCCTAAAACCCCTGAACTTCCGGGGGCTCAGCCCCCTGGACCCCACGCCAATAAGTGACCTGCCAGTGTCACAAATAGTGTATCAAAATATGCTCATCTGACCGTAATTAAATGCCAAAAACCCCTGAGCTTCCGGGGGCTCTGCCCCCTCGACCCCCCTAGGGGCCTAAGGCGAGCCCCTGAATGCTCAATGACCGTTATAAAATGCCTCAAATCTCTGAGTTTCAGGGGCAGCCCCTGAACCCCACGCCAATTAGTGACCTGCCAGTGTCATGAATAAGGTATCAAAATATGCTCATCTGACCGTAATTAAACGCCTAAAACCCCTGAGCTTCCGGAGGCTCTGCCCCCTGGACCCTACCAATGGCCCTAAGGCGGGCCCCTGGATACTCATTTGACCGTAATTTATTGCCTTAAACCCCTGAGCTTCTGGGGGCTCCGCCCCCTGGACCCCACGCCGATTAGTGACCTGCCAGTGTCACAAAGAGGTTATCAAAATATGCTCATCTGACCGTAGTTAAATGCCTAAAACCCGAGAGCTTCCAGGGGCTCTGCCCTCTGGACCCACCTAGGGCCTAAAACGGGCCCCTAGATGCTCATCTGACGGTAATTTTATGCCTAAAACCCTGAACTTCCGGTGGCTCTGCCCCTGGACCTAACCAAGGCCTTAAGCGGGCCCCTGGATACTCATCTGACCGTTATTCAATGCCTAAAACCCTTGAGCTTCCGGGGGCTCCGCCCCCTGGACCCCACGCCAATAAGTGACCTGCCAGTGTCCCAAATAAGGTATCAAAATATGCTCATCTGACCGTAATTAAATGCCTAAAACCCCTGAGCTTCCGGAGGCTCTGCCCCCTCGACCCCACCAGGGGCCTTAAGGCGGCCCCTGTGGGCTTATCTGACAGTTATAAAATGCCTGGCACCCATGAGCTTTGGGGGGCTCCGCCCCCTGGACCCCACGCCAATTAGTGTCCTGCCAGTGTCACAAATAAGGTATCAAAATATGCTCATCTGACCGTAATTAAAAGCCAAAACCCTGAGCTTCCGGAGCCTCTGCCCCTGGACCTAACCAAGGCCCTAAAGCGGTCCCCTGGATACTCATCTGACCGTTATTCAATGCCTAAAACCCTTGAGCTTCGGGGGGCTCCGCCCCCTGGACCCCACGCCAATTAGTGTCCTGCCAGTGTCACAAAAAAGATATCAAAATATGCTCATCTGACCGTAATTAAACGCCTAAAACCCTGAGCTTCCAGGGCTCTGCCCCCTGGACCCAACCAATGGCCCTAAGTCAGGCCCCTGGATACTCATCTAACAGTAATTCATTGCCTAAAACCCCTGAACTTCCGGGGGCTCCGCCCCCTGGACCCCACGCCAATTAGTGACCTGCCAGTGTCACAAATAGTGTATCAAAATATGCTCATCTGACCGTAATTAAATGCCAAAACCCTGAGCTTCCGGGGCTCTGCCCCTCGACCCCACTAGGGCCTAAGGCGAGCCCCTGAATGCTCAATGACCGTTATAAAATGCCTCAAATCTCTGAGTTTCAGGGGCTCAGCCCCTGGACCCACGCCAATTAGTGACCTGCCAGTGTCATGAATAAGGTATCAAAATATGCTCATCTGACCGTAATTAAACGCCTAAAACCCTGAGCTTCCGGAGGCTCTGCCCCCTGGACCCTACCAATGGCCCTAAGGCGGGCCCCTGGATACTCATTTGACCGTAATTTATTGCCTTAAACCCTGAGCTTCTGGGGTCCGCCCCTGGACCCCACGCCGATTAGTGACCTGCCAGTGTCACAAAGAGGTTATCAAAATATGCTCATCTGACCGTAGTTAAATGCCTAAAACCTGAGAGCTTCCAGGGGCTCTGTCCTCTGGACCCACCTAGGGCCCTAAAACGGGCCCCTAGATGCTCATCTGACGGTAATTTTATGCCTAAAACCCCTGAACTTCCGGTGGCTCTGCCCCCTGGACCTAACCAAGGGCCCTTAAGCGGGCCCCTGGATACTCATCTGACCGTTATTCAATGCCTAAAACCCTGAGCTTCCGGGGGCTCCGCCCTGGACCCCACGCCAATTAGTGTCCTGCCAGTGTCACAAAAAGATATCAAAATATGCTCATCTGACCGTAATTAAACGCCTAAAACCCCTGAGCTTCCAGGGGCTCTGCCCCCTGGACCCAACCAATGGCCCTAAGTCAGGCCCCTGGATACTCATCTAACGGTAATTCATTGCCTAAAACCCCTGAACTTCCGGGGGCTCCGCCCCCTGGACCCCACGCCAATTAGTGACCTGCCAGTGTCACAAATAGTGTATCAAAATATGCTCATCTGACCGTAATTAAATGCCAAAAACCCCTGAGCTTCCGGGGGCTCTGCCCCCTCGACCCCACTAGGGGCCTAAGGCGAGCCCCTGAATGCTCAATGACCGTTATAAAATGCCTCAAATCTCTGAGTTTCAGGGGGCTCAGCCCCCTGGACCCCACGCCAATTAGTGACCTGCCAGTGTCATGAATAAGGTATCAAAATATGCTCATCTGACCGTAATTAAACGCCTAAAACCCCTGAGCTTCCGGAGGCTCTGCCCCCTGGACCCTACCAATGGCCCTAAGGCGGGCCCCTGGATACTCATTTGACCGTAATTTATTGCCTTAAACCCCTGAGCTTCTGGGGGCTCCGCCCCCTGGACCCCACGCCGATTAGTGACCTGCCAGTGTCACAAATAGGTTATCAAAATATGCTCATCTGACCGTAGTTAAATGCCTAAAACCCGAGAGCTTCCAGGGGCTCTGCACTCTGGACCCACCTAGGGCCCTAAAACGGGCCCCTAGATGCTCATCTGACGGTAATTTTATGCCTAAAACCCCTGAACTTCCGGTGGCTCTGCCCCCTGGACCTAACCAAGGGCCCTAAGGGCCCCTGGATACTCATCTGACCGTAATTTAATGCCTTAAACCCCTGAGCTTCTTGGGGTCCGCCCCCTGGACCCCACGCCGATTAGTGACCTGCCAGTGTCACAAAGAGGTTATCAAAATATGCTCATCTGACCATAGTTAAATGCCTAAAACCCGAGAGCTTCCAGGGGCTCTGCCCTCTGGACCCACCTAGGCCCTAGTGTCCTGCCTGTGTCACAAAAAAGATATCAAAATATGCTCATCTGACCGTAATTAAACGTCTCAAACCCCTGAGCTTCCAGGGGCTCTGCCCCCTGGACCCAACCAATGGCCCTAAGTCAGGCCCCTGGATACTCATCTAACAGTAATTCATTGCCTAAAACCCCTGAACTTCCGGGGGCTCCGCCCCCTGGACCCCACGCCAATAAGTGACCTGCCAGTGTCACAAATAGTGTATCAAAAAATGCTCATCTGACCGTAAATTAAATGCCAAAAACCCCTGAGCTTCCGGGGGCTCTGCCCCCTCGACCCCACTAGGGGCCTAAGGCGAGCCCCTGATTTGCTCAATGACCGTTATAAAATGCCTCAAATCTTTGAGTTTCAGGGGGCTCAGCCCCCTGGACCCCACGCCAATTAGTGACCTGCCAGTGTCATGAATAAGGTATCAAAATATGCTCATCTGACCGTAATTAAACGCCTAAAACCCCTGAGCTTCCGGAGGCTCTGCCCCCTGGACCCTACCAATGGCCCTAAGGCGGGCCCCTGGATACTCATTTGACCGTAATTTATTGCCTTAAACCCCTGAGCTTCCGGGGGCTCCGCCCCCTGGACCCCACGCCAATTAGTGTCCTGCCAGTGTCACGAAAAGGATATCAAAATATGCTCATCTGACCGTAATTAAACGCCTAAAACCCCTGAGCTTCCGGAGGCTCTGCCCCCTGGACCCTACCAATGGCCCTAAGACGGGCCCCTGGATACTCATTTGACCGTAATTTATTGCCTTAAACCCCTGAGCTTCTTGGGGTCCGCCCCCTGGACCCCACGCCGATTAGTGACCTGCCAGTGTCACAAAGAGGTTATCAAAATATGCTCATCTGACCATAGTTAAATGCCTAAAACCCGAGAGCTTCCAGGGGCTCTGCTCTGGACCCACCTAGGCCCTAAAACGGGCCCCTAGATGCTCATCTGACGGTAATTTTATGCCTAAAACCCCTGAACTTCCGGTGGCTCTGCCCCCTGGACCTAACCAAGGGCCCGTAAGCGGGCCCCTGGATACTCATTTGACCGTAATTTATTGCCTTAAACCCCTGAGCTTCTTGGGGTCCGCCCCCTGGACCCCACGCCGATTAGTGACCTGCCAGTGTCACAAAGAGGTTATCAAAATATGCTCATCTGACCGTAATTAAATGCCTAAAACCCGAGAGCTTCCAGGGCTCTGCCCTCTGGACCCACCTAGGCCCTAGTGTCCTGCCTGTGTCACAAAAAAGATATCAAAATATGCTCATCTGACCGTAATTAAACGCCTAAAACCCCTGAGCTTCCAGGGGCTCTGCCCCCTGGACCCAACCAATGGCCCTAAGTCAGGCCCCTGGATACTCATCTGACAGTAATTCATTGCCTAAAACCCTGAACGGGGGCTCCGCCCCCTGGACCCCACGCCAATAAGTGACCTGCCAGTGTCACAAATAGTGTATCAAAATATGCTCATCTGACCGTAATTAAATGCCTAAAACCCTGAGCTTCCGGGGCTCTGCCCCCTCGACCCCACTAGGGGCCTAAGGCGAGCCCCTGATTTGCTCAATGACCGTTATAAAATGCCTCAAATCTTTGAGTTTCAGGGGGCTCAGCCCCCTGGACCCCACGCCAATTAGTGACCTGCCAGTGTCATGAATAAGGTATCAAAATATGCTCATCTGACCGTAATTAAACGCCTAAAACCCCTGAGCTTCCGGAGGCTCTGCCCCCTGGACCCTACCAATGGCCCTAAGGCGGGCCCCTGGATACTCATTTGACCGTAATTTATTGCCTTAAACCCCTGAGCTTCCGGGGGCTCCGCCCCCTGGACCCCACGCCAATTAGTGTCCTGCCAGTGTCACAAAAGGGTATCAAAATATGCTCATCTGACCGTAATTAAACGCCTAAAACCCTGAGCTTCCGGGGCTCTGCCCCTGGACCC
Source organism: Mesocentrotus franciscanus (assembly GCA_037976565.1). NCBI lineage: Eukaryota > Metazoa > Echinodermata > Echinoidea > Camarodonta > Strongylocentrotidae > Mesocentrotus > Mesocentrotus franciscanus. Next base: position 16,522,554 of record CP137671.1, on the reverse strand, counting down.
TACCAATGGCCCTAAGACGGGCCCCTGGATACTCATCTGACCGTAATTTATTGCCTTAAACCCTGAGCTTCTTGGGGTCCGCCCCTGGACCCCACGCCGATTAGTGACCTGCCAGTGTCACAAAGAGGTTATCAAAATATGCTCATCTGACCGTATTAAATGCCTAAAACCCGAGAGCTTCCAGGGGCTCTGCCCTCTGGACCCACCTAGGCCCTAGTGTCCTGCCTGTGTCACAAAAAAGATATCAAAATATGCTCATCTGACCGTAATTAAACGCCTAAAACCCCTGAGCTTCCAGGGGCTCTGCCCCCTGGACCCAACCAATGGCCCTAAGTCAGGCCCCTGGATACTCATCTAACAGTAATTCATTGCCTAAAACCCCTGAACTTGGGGCTCCGCCCCCTGGACCCCACGCCAATTAGTGACCTGCCAGTGTCACAAATAGTGTATCAAAATATGCTCATCTGACCGTAATTAAATGCCAAAAACCCCTGAGCTTCCGGGGGCTCTGCCCTCGACCCCACTAGGGGCCTAAGGCGAGCCCCTGAATGCTCAATGACCGTTATAAAATGCCTCAAATCTCTGAGTTTCAGGGGGCTCAGCCCCTGGACCCCACGCCAATTAGTGACCTGCCAGTGTCATGAATAAGGTATCAAAATATGCTCATCTGACCGTAATTAAACGCCTAAAACCCTGAGCTTCCGGAGGCTCTGCCCCCTGGACCCTACCAATGGCCCTAAGGCGGGCCCCTGGATACTCATTTGACCGTAATTTATTGCCTTAAACCCTGAGCTTCTGGGGGTCCGCCCCCTGGACCCCACGCCGATTAGTGACCTGCCAGTGTCACAAAGAGGTTATCAAAATATGCTCATCTGACCGTAGTTAAATGCCTAAAACCCGAGAGCTTCCAGGGGCTCTGCCCTCTGGACCCACCTAGGGCCCTAAAACGGGCCCCTAGATGCTCATCTGACGGTAATTTTATGCCTAAAACCCATGAACTTCCGGTGGCTCTCCCCCTGTACCTAACCAAGGGACCTAAAGCGGGCCCCTGTATACTCATCTGACCGTTATTCAATGCCTAAAACCCTTGAGCTTCCGGGGGCTCTCCGCCCTGGACCCCACGCCAATTAGTGTCCTGCCAGTGTCACGAAAAAGATATTAAAATATGCTCATCTGACCGTAATTAAACGCCTAAAACCCCTGAGCTTCCGGAGGCTCTGCCCCCTGGACCCTACCAATGGCCCTAAGGCGGGCCCCTGGATACTCATTTGACCGTAATTTATTGCCTTAAACCCTGAGCTTCTGGGGTCCGCCCCTGGACCCCACGCCGATTAGTGACCTGCCAGTGTCACAAAGAGGTTATCAAAATATGCTCATCTGACCGTAGTTAAATGCCTAAAACCCGAGAGCTTCCAGGGGCTCTGCCCTCTGACCCACCTAGGCCCTAAAACGGGCCCCTAGATGCTCATCTGACGGTAATTTTATGCCTAAAACCCTGAACTTCCGGTGGCTCTGCCCCTGGACCTAACCAAGGGCCCTATAGCGGGCCCCTGGATACTCATCTGACCGTTATTCAATGCCTAAAACCCTTGAGCTTCCGGGGGCTCCGCCCCTGGACCCCACGCCAATTAGTGTCCTGCCAGTGTCACAAAAAGATATCAAAATATGCTCATCTGACCGTAATTAAACCCCTAAAACCCCTGAGCTTCCGGAGGCTCTGCCCCCTGGACCCCACGCCAATTAGTGACCTGCCAGTGTCACAAAGAGGTTATCAAAATATGCTCATCTGACCATAGTTAAATGCCTAAAACCCGAGAGCTTCCAGGGGCTCTGCCCTCTGGACCCACCTAGGGCCCTAAAACGGCCCCTATATGCTCATCTGACCGTAATTTTATGCCTAAAACCCTGAGCTTCCGGTGGCTCTGCCCCTGGACCTAACCAAGGCCCTAAAGGGCCCCTGGATACTCATCTGACCGTTATTCAATGCCTAAAACCCTGAGCTTGGGGCTCCGCCCCTGGACCCCACGCCAATTAGTGTCCTGCCAGTGTCACAAAAAGATATCAAAATATGCTCATCTGACCGTAATTAAACGCCTAAAACCCTGAGCTTCCTGGCTCCGCCCTGACCCCACGCCAATAAGTGACCTGCCAGTGTCACAAATAGGTATCAAAATATGCTCATCTGACCGTAATTAAATGCCTAAAACCCTGAGCTTCCGGGGCTCTGCCCTCGACCCCACTATGGCCCTAAGGCGAGCCCCTGAATGCTCAATGACCGTTATAAAATGCCTCAAAACCTGAGTTTCAGGGGCTAAGCCCCTGGACCCCACGCCAATTAGTGACCTGCCAGTGTCATGAATAAGGTATCAAAATATGCTCATCTGACCGTAATTAAACGCCTAAAACCCATGAGCTTCCGGTGGCTCTCCCCCTGTACCTAACCAAGGGCCCTAAAGCGGGCCCCTGGATACTCATCTGACCGTTATTCAATGCCTAAAACCCTGAGCCGGGGCTCTGCCCCTGGACCCCACGCCAATTAGTGTCCTGCCAGTGTCACAAAAAGATATCAAAATATGCTCATCTGACCGTAATTAAACGCCTAAAACCCCTGAGCTTCCGGAGGCTCTGCCCCCTGGACCCTACCAATGGCCCTAAGGCGGGCCCCTGGATACTCATTTGACCGTAATTTATTGCCTTAAACCCCTGAGCTTCTGGGGGCTCCGCCCCCTGGACCCCACGCCGATTAGTGACCTGCCAGTGTCACAAATAGGTTATCAAAATATGCTCATCTGACCGTAGTTAAATGCCTAAAACCCGAGAGCTTCCAGGGGCTCTGCCCTCTGGACCCACCTAGGGCCCTAAAACGGGCCCCTAGATGCTCATCTGACGGTAATTTTATGCCTAAAACCCCTGAACTTCCGGTGGCTCTGCCCCCTGGACCTAACCAAGGGCCCTATAGCGGGCCCCTGGATACTCATCTGACCGTTATTCAATGCCTAAAACCCTTGAGCTTCCGGGGGCTCCGCCCCCTGGACCCCACGCCAATTAGTGTCCTGCCAGTGTCACGAAAAAGATATCAAAATATGCTCATCTGACCGTAATTAAACGCCTAAAACCCCTGAACTTCCGGGGGCTCCGCCCCCTGGACCCCACGCCAATAAGTGACCTGCCAGTGTCACAAATAGTGTATCAAAATATGCTCATCTGACCGTAATTAAATGCCAAAAACCCCTGAGCTTCCGGGGGCTCTGCCCCCTCGACCCCACTATGAACCTAAGGCGAGCCCCTGAATGCTCAATGACCGTTATAAAATGCCTCAAATATCTGAGTTTCAGGGGGCTAAGCCCCCTGAACCCCACGCCAATTAGTGACCTGCCAGTGTCATGAATAAGGTATCAAAATATGCTCATCTGACCGTAATTAAACGCCTAAAACCCATGAGCTTCCGGTGGCTCTCCCCCTGTACCTAACCAAGGGACCTAAAGCGGGCCCCTGTATACTCATCTGACCGTTATTCAATGCCTAAAACCCTGAGCTTGGGGCTCCGCCCCTGGACCCCACGCCAATTAGTGTCCTGCCAGTGTCACGAAAAGATATCAAAATATGCTCATCTGACCGTAATTAAACGCCTAAAACCCCTGAGCTTCCGGAGGCTCTGCCCCCTGGACCCTACCAATGGCCCTAAGGCGGGCCCCTGGATACTCATTTGACCGTAATTTATTGCCTTAAACCCCTGAGCTTCTGGGGGCTCCGCCCCCTGGACCCCACGCCGATTAGTGACCTGCCAGTGTCACAAATAGGTTATCAAAATATGCTCATCTGACCGTAGTTAAATGCCTAAAACCCGAGAGCTTCCAGGGGCTCTGCCCTCTGGACCCACCTAGGCCCTAAAACGGGCCCCTAGATGCTCATCTGACGGTAATTTTATGCCTAAAACCCTGAACTTCCGGTGGCTCTGCCCCTGGACCTAACCAAGGGCCCTAAGCGGGCCCCTGGATACTCATCTGACCGTTATTCAATGCCTAAAACCCTGAGCTTCCGGGGCTCCGCCCTGGACCCCACGCCAATTAGTGTCCTGCCAGTGTCACGAAAAAGATATCAAAATATGCTCATCTGACCGTAATTAAACGCCTAAAACCCCTGAGCTTCCGGGGGCTCCGCCCCCTGGACCCCACGCCAATAAGTGACCTGCCAGTGTCACAAATAGTGTATCAAAATATGCTCATCTGACCGTAATTAAATGCCAAAAACCCCTGAGCTTCCGGGGGCTCTGCCCCCTCGACCCCACTATGAACCTAAGGCGAGCCCCTGAATGCTCAATGACCGTTATAAAATGCCTCAAATATCTGAGTTTCAGGGGGCTAAGCCCCCTGAACCCCACGCCAATTAGTGACCTGCCAGTGTCATGAATAAGGTATCAAAATATGCTCATCTGACCGTAATTAAACGCCTAAAACCCATGAGCTTCCGGAGGCTCTGCCCCCTGGACCCAACCAATGGCCCTAAGGCGGGCCCCTGGATACTCATTTGACCGTAATTTATTGCCTTAAACCCCTGAGCTTCTGGGGTCCGCCCCCTGGACCCCACGCCGATTAGTGACCTGCCAGTGTCACAAAGAGGTTATCAAAATATGCTCATCTGACCATAGTTAAATGCCTAAAACCCGAGAGCTTCCAGGGGCTCTGCACTCTGGACCCACCTAGGGCCCTAAAACGGGCCCCTAGATGCTCATCTGACGGTAATTTTATGCCTAAACCCCTGAACTTCCGGTGGCTCTGCCCCCTGGACCTAACCAAGGGCCCTAAGCGGGCCCCTGGATACTCATCTGACCGTTATTCAATGCCTAAAACCCTTGAGCTTCCGGGGGCTCCACCCCCTGGACCCCACGCCAATTAGTGTCCTACCAGTGTCACAAAAAGATATCAAAATATGCTCATCTGACCGTAATTAAACGCCTAAAACCCCTGAGCTTCCAGGGGCTCTGCCCCCTGGACCCAACCAAAGGCCCTAAGTCAGGCCCCTGGATACTCATCTAACGGTAATTCATTGCCTAAAACCCCTGAACTTCCGGGGGCTCCGCCCCCTGGACCCCACGCCAATTAGTGACCTGCCAGTGTCACAAATAGTGTATCAAAATATGCTCATCTGACCGTAATTAAATGCCAAAAACCCCTGAGCTTCCGGGGGCTCTGCCCCCTCGACCCCACTAGGGGCCTAAGGCGAGCCCCTGAATGCTCAATGACCGTTATAAAATGCCTCAAATCTCTGAGTTTCAGGGGGCTCAGCCCCCTGGACCCCACGCCAATTAGTGACCTGCCAGTGTCATATATAAGGTATCAAAATATGCTCACCTGACCGTAATTAAACGCCTAAAACCCCTGAGCTTCCGGAGGCTCTGCCCCCTGGACCCTACCAATGGCCTAAGGCGGGCCCCTGGATACTCATTTGACCGTAATTTATTGCCTTAAACCCTGAGCTTCTGGGGTCCGCCCTGGACCCCACGCCGATTAGTGACCTGCCAGTGTCACAAAGAGGTTATCAAAATATGCTCATCTGACCGTAGTTAAATGCCTAAAACCCGAGAGCTTCCGGGGCTCTGCCCTCTGGACCCACCTAGGGCCCTAAAACGGGCCCCTAGATGCTCATCTGACGGTAATTTTATGCCTAAAACCCCTGAACTTCCGGTGGCTCTGCCCCCTGGACCTAACCAAGGGCCCGTAAGCGGGCCCCTGGATACTCATCTGACCGTTATTCAATGCCTAAAACCCTTGAGCTTCCGGGGGCTCCGCCCCCTGGACCCCACGCCAATTAGTGTCCTGCCAGTGTCACGAAAAGGATATCAAAATATGCTCATCTGACCGTAATTAAACGCCTAAAACCCCTGAGCTTCCGGAGGCTCTGCCCCCTGGACCCTACCAATGGCCCTAAGACGGGCCCCTGGATACTCATTTGACCGTAATTTATTGCCTTAAACCCTGAGCTTCTTGGGGTCCGCCCCCTGGACCCCACGCCGATTAGTGACCTGCCAGTGTCACAAAGAGGTTATCAAAATATGCTCATCTGACCGTAGTTAAATGCCTAAAACCCGAGAGCTTCCAGGGGCTCTGCCCTCGGACCCACCTAGGGCCCTAAAACGGGCCCCTAGATGCTCATCTGACGGTAATTTTATGCCTAAAACCCCTGAACTTCCGGTGGCTCTGCCCCCTGGACCTAACCAAGGGCCCTAAAGCGGGCCCCTGGATACTCATCTGACCGTTATTCAATGCCTAAAACCCTTGAGCTTCCGGGGCTCCGCCCCCTGGACCCCACGCCAAGTAGTGTCCTGCCTGTGTCACAAAAAAAATATCAAAATATGCTCATCTGACCGTAATTAAACGCCTAAAACCCCTGAGCTTCCAGGGGCTCTGCCCCCTGGCCCCAACCAATGGCCCTAAGTCAGGCCCCTGGATACTCATCTGACAGTAATTCATTGCCTAAACCCTGAACTTGGGGCTCCGCCCCCTGGACCCCACGCAATTAGTGACCTGCCAGTGTCACAAATAGTGTATCAAAATATGCTCATCTGACCGTAATTAAATGCCAAAAACCCCTGAGCTTCCGGGGGCTCTGCCCCCTCGACCCCACTAGGGGCCAAGGCGAGCCCCTGAATGCTCAATGACCGTTATAAAATGCCTCAAATCTCTGAGTTTCAGGGCTCAGCCCCTGAACTAATTAGTGACCTGCCAGTGTCATGAATAAGGTATCAAAATATGCTCATCTGACCGTAATTAAACGCCTAAAACCCTGAGCTTCCGGAGGCTCTGCCCTGGACCTATGGCCTAAGGCGGGCCCCTGGATACTCATTTGACCGTAATTTATTGCCTTAAACCCCTGAGCTTCGGGGTCCGCCCCTGGACCCCGCCGATTAGTGACCTGCCAGTGTCACAAAGAGTTATCAAAATATGCTCATCTGACCGTAGTTAAATGCCTAAAACCCGAGCTTCCAGGGCTCTGCCCTCTGGACCCACCTAGGGCCTAAAACGGGCCCTAGATGCTCATCTGACGGTAATTTTATGCCAAAACCCTGAACTTCCGGTGGCTCTGCCCCTGGACCTAACCAGGGCCCTAAGCGGGCCCCTGGATACTGACCGTTATTCAATGCCTAAAACCCTTGAGCTTCCGGGGGCTCCGCCCCCTGGACCCACGCCAATTAGTGTCCTGCCAGTGTCACAAATAAGGTATCAAAATATGCTCATCTGACCGTAATTAAACGCCTAAAACCCTGAGCTTCCGGGGCTCTGCCCCTGGACCCCACCAATGGCCTAAGGCGGCCCCTGGATACTCATCTGACCGTAATTTATTGCCTTAACCCCTGAGCTTCTGGGGGTCCGCCCTGGACCCCACGCCAATTAGTGACCTGCCAGTGTCACAAAGAGGTTATCAAAATATGCTCATCTGACCATAGTTAAATGCCTAAAACCCGAGAGCTTCCAGGGCTCTGCCCTCTGGACCCACCTAGGGCCCTAAAACGGGCCCCTAGATGCTCATCTGACGGTAATTTTATGCCTAAAACCCCTGAACTTCCGGTGGATCTGCCCCCTGGACCCAACCAAGGGCCCTAAGCGGGCCCCTGGAT